>APFE031398306.1:207947-224452 GCA_000404065.3 Pinus taeda | reverse complement strand
ATTCTATCGTTAATATAGAGAGATGACTTGCAATAAAAGAAACTATGAAAAGTATAAATGCAATACAATAAACCAAATTAGAACCAAGGATAAATAATAACTCACTAGGAAAGCATAATAACCCCAAGAATGCATCAAGAAGGTGAAGGCCCCCTTCCAAAGTACAAATCCTCTAACTACATGAAATGAAATTAGAATAATAACTGAAATTATATATATTTCTATGTATGTATATATATATGACAAATGCACATATGTACGGTTGAGAAGAATGATAATATTAAAGACACGAGGAGGATATATAATCATCTCCTATATATAACTATAAATAAATACCTGTAATAGAGGAGATTATATTATGCGAACAGAAAAATAACCTCCTGGAAGAGCGACAAAGAGACGCAAGAGTCGAAGGACAGGATAAAGTTTCAATGAAACCTAGATCAGGGCAGAAGAGGAATAATCCAAAAGGCATCAGGGGGACGATGCAAGACACAACAGAAAACAAACGGGCGAGGGGGGGGGGGAAGAAACCACTAATATGACAGGGCGGGGATCCAACACCTACTTACCTTCCAGCCATCATCTCTGTTGAGGTTGATAGGCCTTTTTTCAGTTTCTATAGCTTCCCTTAGCTTGCGATGATGGAACTGAGCCACCTTGGCAATTACCTTGGCCACCTCTATACAGACATGATTCCTGGTCTTGTCTACATACTCTGCTAAGGCTGAAGACTTAGTTCTCCCATGCCTCAGGTCAGCTGCATGCTCGCAGATTCTTTGCTAGATGGAGCGCTCTGTTTCACCTATATAGGGCGTCCCACAAGAGCAAGGAATCAAATAAACACCCTTCATGTCCATAGGGTTAACCGGATCTTTCACCAACCTAAGGGAATTGCGAATGGTTTTGAGAGGCCTGAAGGTTGAGGGAATATCGAATTTTCTGAGGATCCGAGCAATCTTGTCTGTGGTCCCCTGGATATAGGGAAGATGGACACCTAGATAGCGTTCTTTAGGTTCTTTCTTCTTAAACGCATTTTTAGAGGGTTTAAGGAAAGCTTTCCGACACAGGTGCCTACTATATCCATTTTCCACAAAGACATCAAGGAGGTGGGATCTCTCTTTATCCAGGCTGTCATTATCCGAAATTCTGAGGGAACGAGTGGCCAGGGTGTTAATAACAACCATCTTCTGAGTGGGGAAATGGTGGGAATCGGGGTGAAGATACTGCTCTGTGTGCGTTTTCTTCCGGAACACTGAGTGGGAGAGATATCCATCTTCCAACCTCAACAGAGATGATGGTTGGAAGGTAAGTAGGTGTTGGATCCCCACCCTGTCGTCTTAGTGTTTCTTCCCCCCCCCGCCCCCCCCCCCCCCCCCCCCCCCCCCCCCCGCCCCATTTTTTTCTGTTGTGCTTGCATCGTCCCCCCCGATACCTTTTGATTCTTCCTCTTCCACCCTGATCTAGGGTTTCATTGAAACTTTCTCCTGTCCTTCGACTCTTGCGTCTCTTTGTCGCTCTTCCAGGAGGTTCTCTTTCTGTTCACATAATATAATCTCCTCTATTACAGGTATTTATTTGTAGTTATATATAGCGGATGATTATATATCCTCCTCGTGTATTTAATATTATCATTCTTCTTAACCGTACATATGTGCATTTGTCATATATATATATACATACATAGAAATATATATAATTTTAGTTATTATTCTAATTTCATTTCATGTAGTTAGAGGATTAGTACTTTGGAAGGGGGCCTTCACCTTCTTGATGCATCCTTGGGGTTATTATGCTTTCCTAATGAGTTATTATTTATCCTTGGTTCTAATTTGGTTTATTGTATTGCATTTATACTTTTCATAGTTTATTTTATTGCAAGTCATCTCTCTATATTAACGATAGAATTAGTATTCTAATATATATATATTATATATATATATTTCCTCATTAAATAAATTAAATTACTTAATAAACAATCCTATTAATTTTAAGATTTTTCTCGATAATTAGGACCATTAATAAATACCAATGAACTTTACTTTTCAAAATAACCCTCATGATTATTAATTCTCTTAACAAACTAATTTATATATTTAGTAAATAAATTAATAAATTAATAATTTAAGGGCTTTAAACTTACCATTAATATATATATTTATTTATAACCTAATAACATTAGTACTCATTGTACCTAATTTTACGTATTTATAGAAATAGAATATCATATTATTAATCTTAAGATTATTATAATAAAAGAACAATATTAAATTTATTAATATAACTTTAACCTGACCATAATTATACCTAATTTTACTTATTTATAGAAGTAGGGTAATATATCATTAATCTAAAGACTATTAAAATAAAAATAATATTAAAATTTATTAGTATAATTTTGACCTCGCCTTATAGTCCAAAGTAGCCGTTAATTAGCCGTTATGTAGCCGTTGGAGTCTCTGCTCAGTCTATTTAACATGCTAGGCCATATCTATTTCTTCACTTGTCCTGATGATGAACCACACTAGTTGGCTCGAAACGCGTCGACAATGGTCTTTTTAATGTGATTTACGCCGAAGATCTTCTTACAAATACTTACAAATGTTGTTATCAATTCTTTTAAAGCTTTCTGGCCACTAAGATGAGTGACTTTTGTCTTGGTTAACCTCACCTTGTATGCCTTGTCCTTAAACATAAACCAATTCAATTTACTTGACACAAATACACGTATAAGATACTTATAGGTATTAATAAATTTTAAATAATGTCTAATGAAAAATTCAATACCTGAATGCTTTCATCACCGACCTTTCTTTGTGCATCCAACTTCTCATATGATTTTACAAGTTCTTTCCATACTTTAAAAGTTATGTCAAATGGTCTTTGTTTTAGTCTGTGATCTAGAAGCATTTTTTTATTTTTTCTTGTTTGTTTGCAACGAAACCTCTTACAGTTGAGTGACATTTGAAATTTTATCTTCTTAATTGACCAACTAGTAGCAAATTCATTCTCTATGTCCTGTACCTCCATCTTTTTTAGGTGAAGTGGAATCTTGGAGAATGTGAGGTGAAGGTGATCTCTAAATCATTGAAGGCATGAGTCCTTTAGCCTATTTAAGAATTGTTTTCCTACATTTGTCCTTCTTATCTCCCCTGAAACGGGGTCATACTTTATTTTGGTACCTAAACTACCAATAAATCATGCATACGCTGAGGATGAAAAAGAATTTGCAGTCCCGGGATTTGCCATCACACAAGATGTCTCAACACAATGCTCTTCATTATTGGTGTTTGATGTCAATGACACTTTTTTTATTTCTTTCTTGATCCAAGAGAGGATGGGGAATTTATCAATTCTTGTAAAGATTGTTGATTACCTGGACCTAGTTGATTAGCTTCAGGGGATTTTGTCTTAAGAGAATGGATTAGGGATTCAACATCCAAAGCATGAAGTTTTTTAAGTCCTTCTATCCCAAAAACATCTTCAAGAAAGGACTTTGTTACCAGATTCGTTCCCTGTACAAGTTTCAATGATTTACCACAAAGTATAATTATAAAATTATAATTCTAACTTCAAACCTAAAAAATAAAAAATAAAACATATTATATTATGTAATTATTCTATAAAAACAAGGTAAGCTTGCCTTTTTCGATCCACTTGCACCTTCTTCTCCCCTTGCCATATCCCCAAAGTAGAAGATATTGATAGGAAAGGATGTTCTACCTAAAGAAACAAAGGATTGTAGGTGAATAATCTCAAAATGGCTCTCTTGTGCGGAATTTGTAGACAATGTCGTTAAAAATCCAAGCGAGAGTTTCTGTTTTGACAATTTCTTCCTTTCTTGGAATCAGATTCTCCAGTCCTAGGTGATAAAATGGTTCATCTCTTATGTTGTCATGTTTATAAAGGACCTCATGCCATTGTTTCCCCCCTTCATGTTTTTTCCTAAAAAAACATTACCCTTTTTGCATAATTACAAAATATAAACAACAATGGATTTTTGCATACTTACATAATATAAACAACAGCAAATTTTCACAAATTAGAAACTAGATTTACAAAATTTCTAATTTTTTTTTTTTTATCTAATTACAAAACATAAACAGCAGTAGATTTTTACATAATTACATAATACAAACAACAACATATTTTTACCAATTATCTTGTAATTATCTAATTGGTAAAAAATTGTTGTTGTTTGTATTATGTAATTATGTAAAAATGTATTGTTGTTTATCTTTTGTAATTATATAAAAAAAAAATTATAAATTTGTTAAAATCCCAATTTCTAATTGGTAAAAATCTATTGTTGTTTATAAAGGACCTCACTGAAAAGTAGTTATAAAAGACTTCACACCATTGTTTTTCCCACTTCATGTTTTTTTTCTTAAAAAAATGTTTCTCTTTTTAAATAATTACAAAATGTAAACATCGACATATTTTTATATAATTATATAATACAAACAACAATAGACTTTTCCAATTAGAAATTAGATTAAAAATCCAACTTTTAATTAAAAATTTGATACAAATCTACTTTCTAATTAGAAATTTGATATTAATCTAATTTCTAATTTGATAACAATCTAATTAGAAATTAGATAAAAATGATGTCCTAACATCACCCATCCTAGTTAAAGGAAAAACAGTAGACCTTTACCAATTAGAAATTAGATAGAAATCTAATCTATAATTTGATAAAAATATCATTTCTAATTTAATAAAAATCTAATCAGAAATTAGATAAAAATCTAATTTCTAATAATGCCCTAGCATCACCCATCCTAGTTAAAAGAAAAAGCCTAGTAAAAGGTAGACCCTAAAAGTAGCTACTAGGAAACATCTACTAGCAAAAATTTATAGAATATTACTAAGGGAATATAGAATTTGTTATTCCTAGAAGCAAGAAGTCTATACTCAAGAGGACTTGGTGGCGCCAGCTTGTTGGCTAGGAGGAACAAGCACTCTCCCATAGATTTCCCGAAGTAATTTGTAAGTTTTTATTTGCGCTGGATAATAGACTTAAGCTTATTTTGAAGTGGTATATTTGTTGGTTTTCATAGCAAGGTTATTTTGGTCAAATCATTGTTGTGGTATCTAAAATTACATGAAGCTTATATGAGTTTTTTATCTGAATTAGGATTCCTAGGAAATATACCCATGTGAAAAACTTAATGCTGTAATATCTGCCCATTGTGAATTGAATTAATGTTTGGATCTTGATGTTGAATGACACAGTTGTGTCTTTGCCTACAGTTAAAAATATATATTTTGTAATATTTTACAATTGCTTCTGGGTTTATAAAATTTCCTCTCTCCATCCCCACCAATGATGTTGGTATCCAACTATGCCAATGATGTTGGTATTGAAGTTGCCCAACACAATGCTAGTTGTTATGCATATCTCATCAATATGGATTATTAGGAATTTGTTCCATAGGTTGTGGGTGTTAATAGCCCACCAATGATGTTATGGGTTGCAATCTAATTCAGGTGCATCAAACGCAGGAGCAGGTGCATATCCAGGTACATATCCAGGCGCATAACCCGCAATTGAAGATAGATCTTGGGCATGCTGAATGACGTTATACGGTACTGATTCACATGCATGGGGAACTTGAGCCTCTATATCCAGTGGGGTGCATGACCTCACTAGGGCAAGATTTCTTGTCTACTCTCCACTATGTCTTGATTAGTTTGCACCAAATATTCATGGTCCAATACTGGGTGATCAGGAACTGTTTTGCTAAACCTATTGAAGGCCAACCCTTTGTTTTGCAAAAGGCGATGCACTGAATGATAGAAAACCAAGCATATTGTAATTCCTATTTATGTTTGGCTGAAAATTTCCATAAATTGCAGGAAGTACTTATTTATTTGTGGTTTGTAAGTCACTTATTGTTTCTTTATTAGATGGAATATAATTGATATCTTGTCCTGCAAAAATAGTACTACATCCATGGTTTGTAAAATGATCAATGATTTATATCAAACCTCAACAGTCTTGGAGAGAAATGGAATCTCTCACTTTGACTTTGTTCTTGTAATATTATTACAATAATGTGTGGAGAAACATGGTTTGCTAATGCGTTGAATAAATTGTTAAAAAATAATTATTTAAAATTGATTAATTAATGAAGGATTGCCTTATGGATCCACAACTTTAGGGAAAAATTGCTTGCTTACTAGCGTGCCATGAAATTTGAGCCACCAACTGAAGACCAATAGAATCTCCTAGAAAAATTATGGTGAAATAAGACTAAGGGGTAGCCTATTGCATGTTGTGTGAAAACTATAGCTATTTGCATTGATTAATTGATGAAGGATTGCCTTATAGATCCATAGCTTTAGCAAAAAATTGCTTGCTTACTAGCATGTCATGAAAGTTGAGCCACCAATTGAAGGCTAATAGAACCTCTCCTAGCAGAGGTATGGTGAGATAAGACTAGGGGTAGCTTGTTCCATGTTGTGGGAAAGCTATATATAGCTACATTGAAGTTCCTAATATAGTGCGCTTTAATCCCCCACTTTCTTTTGGATTATCTCACTTTCTTAGAAGGTCAAGAATGTTTTGGCTAGAGGAAAACAATTTATAAGCAGAAATTAAACATCTCAGTATATTATAATATAAAAAACTAGTAAAAGTTGGTGGACAAACAAATAGATAAATTACTTAATTAAAAAACTTTAACCAAAACCTTACCTTGATAAAGATATTGGTTTTTTTGAACAAGACACTTAGACATGTTTGTGGCACTGTCAAATACAGATGAGTTTGCAAAAGCATAACCTATAGAAAATCCTTAACGATCTCCTCCTCCCAGTTTTTCTCTTAAATTCGTTTGTAAATTTGAATTCAAAACGTCCTATAAAAGAAACAATTACTTACTACAAAAGGGCTACAAACAAATCAAGCATATGATATCAACAATCTAAGCATGAAGTATTTTCAATTGAGATAAAAGGATGCATAATACTGACAAATTCAACTTCTTACAAGGATCCAGAGTTTTCATAGATTATATATTTCTTTCAAGTCTAGATAGAATGAATAAATTCAATACCTCTCTCGCATTCATACTATTGTTTTGTGAACATGTCCTATCCACCTTTGATTGCAGAAAGTTTTCCTATTCAAGAGCCTTTTTTCCCTTAAGAATACATGTTCACTATTCCTCTCAGAGATGATTCCCGTTTAACACATTCTGCATGACATTGGTTCATTGAATCCATTCCTACTTCCTGCTGGAGCAGGTGCCTAGGTGGCATTTTCAGCATATCATTTCTAGAACTTTCACTTGAACCAGTATTCATTTTACTTACCCAA
The DNA here is from genome assembly GCA_000404065.3 of Pinus taeda. NCBI lineage: Eukaryota > Viridiplantae > Streptophyta > Pinopsida > Pinales > Pinaceae > Pinus > Pinus taeda. Next base: position 217,125 of record APFE031398306.1, on the reverse strand, counting down.
CCATATCACCATTGATTTAGTCATATTGACCAATTTCAGAGATATGGGGATGTAGCAATTCCCATTAATTGTACTATGTGTCAACCATTACTACAGTTTAGCATTTTATATGCAATGGTAAAAAAATTTAGAGATGCCTTTTGCATTGCTTGCTAAAAAATTCTACATATTAGAATTTCAATATTTAATTAAGATAATATGATGAGAAAAAAATGGGAGTCATACTTAAAAAATAAACAAGGAATAATTGCTAAATAATAAGAAATCTCTATGGTCATGTTGTTACCTTATTATATGTGGTTTGACACTTGATCTCAACCTTTTGATTCACTGGACATAGTTAAACAATCGAAAGTAAGTGAAACAAACCCTCGAGGTCAATGTGTAATACAAATATAATTACAAACATGCCCTAAGGACACTAGGTATAACAAACAAAAACATTATTTTCCTGTGGATCAAGATTGTTTTTGAGCTAGTCAACCATAAGGATTAAACAAAACTCCACACATATTAGCTACCCACATTCTCTCCATGGCTGGAAATGTCCACACTGGCTTGCACTTTACCTCCCTCTATGCCGCATGATTGCCATTGTGAGAAAAAACACATACAAATCTACTATTGATTTATATCAATTCCATTACCTCCAAAAACATAAAGACGTCCATCCATCAACATGTACCAAAAGAAAATTTCAGTCAGAAAAAGAAAGAGAATAGGTTAATTGTGAGGATATGTCTTTCATGCTGAATTGTTGGAGTCCCCTCTCACCCTTCTCCCCACCATTGACTCTAGGAACTCCTTTTCTCTTCTTTGTGTTGTTCAAGTGCAAAGGTACAACCAATCAGTAATGCTTTATCTCAAACATGAAAAATACACAACCACAAGAAGCTAGCAACATAGAGTAATGAATAAGACAAACCCTACAGTGTCTGAAGAATCTAAGTCCTGTGGATGAATATCTAAATGTTGTACCCTTGCCATATGATTGTTTCTAGAAGGTGTTGCAATTGTTGCATCACTACCTCTTCATACACCACTTCCACTTTCCACAAAAATTGATTGCCCTGGTGCACTTGTAGAAGTTCCTAAACATCTACTAGCAATTGCATTTGAAGGATATTCTTCCTCCCCTTGCTGCATATTTGATTTATTTTCGTCAATATTCATTCTTGCACAGAATAAAGTTAAACATTTTCTCAAATTAGGAAAGGAATTAAATATCTAGAACTTCGTTAGGAAAGAAGACTAAAAGACATTTACAATCCAAACTACCATTAAAATTTGATAGTAATTGGAAAGCATGATCCTTCATTTGCAACTTTTCTCTTCTTATTAAATCCAAACATGTTTCTATACATAGAATACTGGCCACTTCAACACCTTCACTGAGCTGATAATCAATACTATGATCTGATTTCTTTCTCTCCCATTGAAATATTATAAAAAAAGTTTGTATTGTCAAGACCTGATGCGTTCTACAGGGGCAGAGGGGAAGAATTAGGGGGTAGGAGTAAATAACAACCAAGGAGAAGCCTAAATTATTGAGATGTATTGTATCCAAATATATAAAACTTCTTAAACTTGATTAATTTTGCTAATTCTGCAATTTCTCGCTATGATTTGGATGATAGTAATAAAAGCATGTCTTTGCTTCATAATCTCTCTCACAGGGGCTTACCTCCGAGAAAAACCTTTAGTTAAACTTCAATTTCAGCATCTCCAAATGAGGCATGAATAACTCTTGAGACAAACTCGGGTTGCATGAGTAAAAGTAAAATCCCTAGAGTATCATTTTGTTTCTATTTGTTTCTAATCCTTGGCACTGAATGAAATGATTCCAGAAAAGAATTGGGACCAAATAACTAGCCTTCAACATTTTTTTGTATTGCTTATCTCGATTCTAAAACAAAACAATGAACACATATTGATCTTCTGGAAACATAGAAAACATAACACCACACTTAAACAAATTAGTAATTTGCCAAATATGAAGATAGATGCTTCTCATCGTAGTTTGCATTATGGTCCAAGTTCAATTTAAGTATCATATTATTTTTAAATTTCTTATGTGGAGAGGCATTGTAGATCTGTTGTATAGTTCTTATGTTTTACAATATATTGTCATGTCATCTCTAAAGGCCAGTTTCACTAATTCTATACTATTAGATATGTGTAGGATAAAACATTTCAAGAGGTCAAACATGCATCTACATAATTTCAATAAATATATAAAGTATTTTATTTATTGTAAGTGAAGAGTTTCATAAGTTAGATGGCCTCCTTACAATCTGTTTCATATTTGGATACAAAATGTAGAATTGAGTAGATTTTGAGTTGCATAAGTTTCATAACTTATAATACATGACATCTTTTATGTGTCCTATTTAAAAAGTTATACCAATGCCCATTTTAGATTGGGTTTCCAGTTCTCAACGAGGAAGGCCAAAGGGTATTAGAACCCTAAAGCATTTTACACACCTAAGCCAAATCACTAAGATTTGGATGGATAATTGAATACTTAGTAAAGTGAAGAAATCTATCTAGGGGAAGTAAGAGGTAAGTGGTGGATAAGGGTGGAAGAGTTTCATTATCTACCAAGGAGGATGATTGATAACTAAGTTCACTTAGAAGATTGAATCAATGCCAAAAACATGGCAAAAAGGTTGGCTTTAAGCATTGGTCTACAATTTGCTTAGAACTCAAGCATCAAGTGCCATGGGGGTTCAATGGTCGTCTTAGGCATTATGAATAAGGTCATAATCCAAAGAGAAGTTAATATCAATAGGTTAAACCTTTGGAATAAAGAAGTGATTAAATCTTTTGAAATCATTTATTTTACACATTTAAGGGGAGGTATGGTTTCAATTGATGTCTGTATTGATTCAGTCGTTGAAGCAACTTTTGGCAATGGTAGGTTTTAGACTTTTTCTCAAGCATACGAATGACAAATTATGGAAAAAAATGAGGCATGCAATGAATTTGTGAGTAAAAATAGTTGCAAAGATTGTCAGATAGTTATTTTAGTAGGATTGTTCCTATTCATAGTTTTTCTCTTTTAACCAAATAACTCGAGGCAAATTCCACTCCGTAACAATTCTATGGCTTCCTTGTCAGAAGAAGAGTCCAAAAGTGGTTATTGTAACTCTGATCATATAGCTGCCAATTAGCTTCTATGAAAAGCAGATTGGATAATATTATTTTATTCATTTGAATTCAAGGTAAAACTCGTCCAAATTGCAAAAACATATAAGAGATATAAATTTGTTATAAACACTACATCTTTAGCTCCTCCACTATCTGTTGTGAACTTTTGCATTTAGCTAGCCAACATGTTATTATGCTAGCCAAACTATTATTTAGCTAGCCAACCTGTTATGTCAAATTAAACTAACTCAACAGGCAATTTTCTAAGTTGATCCTTAAATGTCAACAAGAAATCATTGGAATAATAAACGCTAACTAGACATTACTTCCTCTTCTTCTTGCTATGATCCCTCTGTATTCCAGCACCAATGGAAGTGGTGGCTATAGCTTGGTGATTCATAAAACGAAGGGTACTTTCATTATTTTCAATAGTATCATGGACTACCTTTGTAGCCTTTTGTTTTGCAGCTTCTTGATGAATTACAGAGTGATCAATGGCTAGTAGGAGCTAATACTAGTACTAATAATTGTTTTCTTTGAATTTAATGAAAAAATCTCTAATCCACAAGGTGCGAACCAAGCAGGAACTACTAGAGTAGTCACCACTGTCACCAAAGCAGCCTATCCTCTCATTTTTGGTTGACTCTTCCCCAACTTAAGGTCTACATACCTTTGTCATTCATGATCACTGGAGGTTGCTTCAAAGCCTTCTTCTTGATCTCACAGTCCTAGGCATTATTACTGCCTTCAAAGTTTCATTGTGGGCTTGCTTCAAATGATTGAAGACACTTAAAAATAACTCTGTTCAGGATGCCTAGCTATAATAAGGCACTGGTATATTTTTATTTTCTAGCCATAAATCTGTGATTTCCACTCTATGTTTAATAGGTTGTGAGGCTTCGTTCGATGTGGATATTTAAAGGGATTTCTACTGCCAAGGAAATTTCCATCTAAGTTTAACAGGCAATGAAGCTTGGTTCAATTTGGATATTTAAAGGGCTTTCTCCTACAAAGGATAATTTCCAGCTTACCATATCCATTAAAAAAGGGGTAGTGGTCTGTATTTCTGAGCTGCAAAGATGTTGGGTTGCTTGACATCAACGGATATATTGAATCATAGGCTTGCTGGGAGGATGCCTCTCTCGCTGCACATTTAAAACAACACATACACAACATTTCTTTGGGCTGTTGTAACAGATATATTACTGTTGTGCAAAGCTTGTTTCCAAAGTGTTTGAAAATAAACTCATGCTTGTGTAGTAGTTTGTATTGATTTTCTTGAATGAAAGTTTCACGTGTGTGTTTGTGAGCAATAAATAGTCCGTAATGCTGGGAAATATATTCCAGCTATTCTTATGTTCATTATAACCATGTTATGTGAGTTTTAGCACTAGAATGTCTTATTAGCTTCAGCATGAACAAATGAGTAGAACTACATTCTAAATGGTTGATAAAATGGTGTGCATAAGTTGTTGTTCATAGTTTATGCCCACTTCAACAAAGAAGATGCAAATCTGGGTTTTCATAGCAATACTTAACATACTGTTATTTTTCTCATTCCGAACCAAAAGTGGCAATTCCATAGCATGTCTAGAAATACTTGAAATACCTGCAATACTTTTTCTTTAATTCAGACGAACTGTGACTATTACCATTAATGGTCTTCGTCAACCTTTAGTCATTCACTGATTGTAAAATATTTAAAGGATAGTGACTTAGAATTAATTCTATGTTTCATGCCTCAACCCACTAGGATCAGGGTCTTTTCATAATAGTTGCAATACGTGGATAGTTTCAATTATTACTCTTTCATATTCAAGAAAATAAATGCATGAATGCATTCAAGTGTTGGTTCTGAAATGTTGTTATTTCAAGCTGAAGCTTAGATTGGTTTTTTGTAAAGTTATTACATGAATTTCACACCTAAATAGATTGTACCTTATCACTTGGAATTAAAACGTAAGAAATTCTTGGTTTTGTCACTTAGGTTTCCAAGTAGTTTTCCTATGAGATATATTGTTGAATGTATGAAGCGATGATGTAAGAAAAGCACCTGGCATATGTCTTGTTGAGCAATTTGAAGCAATTGATAGAGCCAAGTGTTGCCTTTATAGGCAGTACAAGATACACATAGAAACTTTACATCCTTTTATGGTTATCACCATCGGGATATATAACAAGAGTCTTATTCAGGGAAGCCTACCTTGTGGTGATAAGATAGACCTTGAAGAGTGTTATCTGCTAGGTTGCACCAGGTAGAACCTAAAGAACCCATGGCCCAATGTACAGGGCATTCATCATTTTGTCAGAAGACCAAGAGTCAACAGGCACCTGTTGACCATTCCTCTCTCCTCTCTATTCTTCTCCCTCAAATTTCACAACCCTGTGGAGAATTGTATTAAATGTCACTAGTATGATGACCTTTTATAAAAGACCTAGAAAACTTGGGACTCGATCATCGAGTGAGTACACTCTAGAGTGTTTTTTCACCTTTCTAATTATTCTTTCTTTTCAAGAATGAATAATTAACTAAGTTTTTTCAATCATCTACCTCCAAAATTGGAGTGGAGGCTTTGATGATTGAGCCTTGGGTACGTCCTAATGCGTAGAGTCTATGCATATTACCATACTAGGACATATCTAAAGTGTCATGAAATTTTATTAGGCTTTGATAGGATTTTTTAATTTATTAAAAATTCCCGCAGAATGGGATTGTTAATTAAACTGTTCAATTTTTTTAAATAAATGAGCCTAAAAGATGTTGGGGCCCAATGGCTTATAAGTACTTAAAAAATATGCTCTCCACCCTAGTATTCTTTTAGGGTCCACTTTGAGGGTCAAAAGATGACTTATAGCCCCTCAATATCCATTCTTCCTATTTTAGTGGTAAAGTGGTGACAAAAATTGAAAAAATTAATAATGGTGAACAAAATAAATATGTCACCAAGTGGAAATGATGTGGAAAAACAAATTGAATTCAAAGACTAAGTTAATGATGACTTGTACAACCACATAAGAGGGCTAAATCTCAGTTCCAAGTGGAGGGGCGAATTTGTGCTTGCTACAACAGTTTGGGGTGACCAAATCCCACGAAATGTGCTCCATCATCAGTTAGAAAGAGGGCCGAGTCCATCAAGCTGAGTGCTGGCAGTCAAAGGATAGTAAAAATCGGAGTTAAATCCCCCCATCTAGCCATGTGTTAACATATAGCTAGCGGCCATCTATTATAGCCCACGCAAGCCAGCCAACGTCCTCCATGCACAGGCTTGTACATATGTCATTTATTGGAGGATTATTCACAGTAGTTAAGCACAAGCTTTGAGGGAGATTGTCTCCCATTCTCTACACTCATCTCATATGTGGCTAACATCTACATCAATGCACATATCTCAAGAAGAATATGCTGCCAGCAGAGGACATGCTACAACAATTTGACTTCACACTTGGGAAGAAATTGTGCCACATGGAGAATTCAACCCTCCTTAGGATTTCCACTGCTATGCCACTTGTTGGATCACTTAGTCATTAGGATTTTGTCCCAAATATGCATAAATAAACCCAAAAACCTCTCATTCTCTCATGTTTGGGAAGATAATGCTTGGGTATATGCTATGATTTTATTATTGCACATGATAATAAAGAAAAGTCTTTGAAGGTTTTATCTTGGCATGATCTTGGTGATATGTTCTTGATGCAAGGTATATTTGTGATTTTTTGAATTGGTCTTGTTGCATTTGTTTTAGTTGAGAAAGGTCCAAATAGGAGTAGTATTTCCTAGGAAGACGTAGACAAGTATTTGACTATCCTCTAATAGTTGTGCAAATTTGAATAGATTTCATTGTGTGTTTGTGAATAACACGTTATTTTTTTCTCGTTTGAAAATCTATTCCTTGAGTTTATTAATTGTTGGATGAAAGTATATTAAGTGAAGCATAGGTTACTTTTGAAAGATTGAAGGTTTTGGGGAATTGTTGGTCATATCAACCAACCTTCAAGAGCTAATGAAGTCATGATCTTGCTATCATTAGGGGCAGCGAAAGACATCCAAAAGGAGGACATTGAATCTAAAAAATTCTTCCATCAAAATTCTAAATTTTTTCTCTTGGTTAAATTATTTATGGTTCATTGAAAATTTAAGCTATTTGAAGACTATTTAGTGGCTGACCTAAAGGCCACAAACCAGCCAAGAAGATTTGGTTTAACCTAGCATTTCTTGGGTGCCATAGGGTAGAGTTTTATTCAAGTTTTAGTATAGTTAATATGTTAAATTTTTCTAATTGAGTTTGATCACTAATCTAGTGGATGCCCAAGTAAGCTTGGCCTCTTTCACATTGGCTTTTGCTAACCTCTTTTGCAGGTATCAAGTGTCTTCTAAAGCTGATTTGTGTCTCCTCTTTTGGGCTGATATTGGGTAGCAAGGAACTTGCTTCTTGGCAGATTTCCTCTACCTAAGAAAGCTAATTTTCATTGCATTTGAGTGGCTAGATTTTCCCTTTTTTTGATTCATATATGGAAATTGTACTAGAAGACCTAAAAATTCATTTTGAGATGATTTTGGGGCAGATTTTGGAAGGGAAAGAACATTTGTGGATTTGGACAACAAGGACAAGCAATCTCTTTAACTATTAGACCCTTTCATTGTACCTTCCAGAGTGGTTCTATATTCCAAGGATTCTTCATGGATTCCCTATTTTGTATCTCATTTAGACTTCTCTTCTCATCCATAAAGGGAGTTCTAAGTTTTGTTGGTTTTTGATCTTATCATTGAGTGAAAGATCAAACAAAATTTTGTAACTATTTCCAATTAACATCTAGTTTGACTTTTTAATCACTTCTAACTATTGGAAGGAGGTATCTCTCCCTTTTGAGGGATCATTTGTAAACTTCCTCCAAAAGCAACTTCCTTTACATCCCTCATTTCATAATAGGGAAGCAATATAATACAGAGACACTTGTTCTTGGGATCTTGGTGACCTTTTCTCTTGGCATCCCACTCTTCCTCATTTGCAGAAGGTCTCCATGTGATTTATTGAGTGGTTTGTTTTTCTCACTTAACACTAAGTAGATTAAATGAACACTAATTACTTTAATTTTCATTTTCTTTTTTCTTTCATTTCATGCATTGTAGTTCATATGCTCTAAACTTCACATGCAAAATACGTAGATGAGTCTTGTGAACTATTTTAATTTATTTTGAGCATTCCATTTTCTTATAGTTTGTATCTTGCTCTATTGAAATTCCAAATCCATTTTCCTATTTCTGTAGGTTACTCTTGCTCCTTTTCTTAAAGGCATCATTTCTTTATTGAGGCATCTTTATCACTAGTTTGGAAATTGCAAATCCTTTCATCTCCTTTTGAGCAATTAGTAGATTTGATTTTTTTTGCACTTAGAGGAAATTAACCTCTAGCTTAATTAGTTGTATAGTTTTATACGGCTCCTCTTCGCCCATTTCTTTTTCCAAGCTTGGAAATGGTAAACACTCAAATTGCTAAATTAGTTTGGGCATGCCAAATTTTGGATATACTTGTGGGTCAGTTGACTTGAAAAATTAGTTGGATACTCATTAATGAAGCCAAGCTTCTCCATGTTGGATCTCCTTGCAAAAATCCTTATCTTTTCTTGGATAAAGTCTTGGATCCTCCACCCCCAGTTTAGCTAAGAACCCTAAAGAACCAACCGATAGCTATGTCTAGTGGGAGGAAAAAGGTGTTGGCATTATGGTTCTGGTATGATTATATGGTTCAGATGTTGTACTTGATGGCAACACCCATGGCATGGCTCTCATTTTGATAAAAATAAAGAACTACGCGGGAGAATAGTTCGGGAGGTGCGTACCCGCAGGTATACCGTGCAGGGACCGCGTCCCAATACGCGAGTTACCCATTCATGGGGTGCGTACCCTCAGTGCACACATTCCAAGGCAGTAAAGCACCCACACGTGGGGTTGCTCATGGTATTTAGCCGTCGGTATTGTGTTATCATGGTTTTGGCCCGTGGTATTGTTTATTTTATTATTATTATTGAG
>APFE031398306.1:166317-193537 GCA_000404065.3 Pinus taeda | reverse complement strand
GAGTGTTTGTGTTGTTCGGGTGTAAACTCTTGCAAAATCAATTATGTAATTGTTTTTTTTATTAATAAAATTATGTGTCTGAGGACACTTCTACCAAAAAAAATAAATAAATAAATAAATAATGAAAATGAGAGTGAGAATACCTGAAGAAGCATGAGGCTTCTACCTTTTCAGCCTATATTTTGCGTATGGTTTTATATATGTGCTCAATATGTTTCCGAGTTTTTTTAATATGTATTATGGTGATGAATGGAAACCAACTATAAGATATCAAACACCTTCCCTCATGCGCAGTTTGCATAGCGGCTCTACCCCTGTAAAGGTTTGAACATGTGTTGTTTACATTGTTGTGCCCATAGTTGTACCATTTATACTTTACTCATGTCTCTTTGGTAGGAATAGATCACTTAGGCATCATTTTAGGATTTATTTATTTATGCAATAATTATTTTAGTCATTATTGACTTAGATTGGAAATGCCATAGTGTTGTTTTTCCAACAAGGATAAAATATCATTTGTGTATTAATATTAATGCACATGTGTAATTTAGATCATCTAACATATATTAAATATGCTTCACATGTATGACATGGTAGTATAATATGTTCAACATATAATGTTCATTAAAATCTCCATAGGATTCAAACAATTTTATGAGAGTCTAGTATTGCAATGTTCCTAATTTACATTCAAACTAGATAAGAAACTTGATATCCACGTTAAAACTAGTATCCAAAATTCAATAGATATGACCCTAATAATCAGAAGTGTAGATCTGCATGAAAATTTTAGAATTCAACTTCGGTTAAATCATTATCATACAAGTGTCACAACAATGGTGGAGAATTTCATAACTGAAAATGAAAATAGCTAACATGAAAATTAGAATGGTTGAAATAATGAAATAAGAAATAAGACTATAACAATTCCATAGATGACTTTAACAAAAAATGTTATCATTGTTGTGTATTGTAGGTGCTAGGAGAGGCCATGGAAACAAATGAATTTATTTCCAATGAAGACACACAACAGGATTTAGGGCATTAGGTACTTAAATATTACATTAGTTTATGAAATATAATAAAATTAAATTTATTTTCTGATCCCTGTTTTCCAAAACCTAGTAATTTATATAGTTTATTATTCAAACGTGAAAAGAAATAATGCACGTTGTTGATTATTTTAGGTGGAAAATGTGTTTGCAACAGATAAAAATTTGAACCCTTTTACTGTAAAATGACCAAAATATGTACACAAGGGTGGACCCCATACTGTTAAAGCACATCGCATGAGAAAGTGGGTGGAAGAAGATATGACAACTGAGTCTGAAAATACAATAGAATTTGGTGGCAATGAACAAGAGGTTACTCATGATGATAATACATGGAATGAATACTTTGATGCAATTTTTATACTTTGTGGGTGTTGTAAATAAGTTCAGCTATAAATTAATGGAAAATATAAGTACTTTATATAGTCTAATCTCTAACCTTGGAAAAAATAATGCATGTATCAATTATTTTGTGTTGGCAATGGAATCAGAACAAATGAGGAGTTTAATCATTTTGATAGACCAATACAAATACCTGCATATGGACATGGCCTACGCCGTATAATTAAAGCATGCAAAAAGAAATGGGTGGAAGAGGATATGGCAATGGCGTTTGTAAATGCAATAGAAAATGAACACAATGGATGAGAGGTTGGTCATGATGATACTACATGCATGGATGAATACTTTGAGAAAATTGTTGTTTTTGGATGTTTCTAAGGTAGAAAATCTAAGAATATGAAATTGATGTGGCTTGTTTTTAAAATAATGTGCTCAATATTAATAATTTTAGTTTATTGTATATATGTATAATATTGTTTTGTTGAGAAATTTATTATGTATATCTTTGAAATGGATCCATGTTTTATACAGTAATTGCTATCTAACATTAAATAATGGTTGCATTTAATTATAGGTAAACAATGTTAATGATACACCTACTAATGATCAAGATCCAACTATACCATTAAGAATTCAACGAGATGATCTAGTTCATCCTTTAAACCATACTAGGAGAAGAAGAGAAGTGTTATAGCTCCAAATCTCACTCTTGAGGTTTGTGAAGCTACACTCATGGCCTAGGGAAACCCCTCCTACCAGATCTGGTCCCAAATATAAAAAAGCAGTGTTTTTTCCCTATACGCGACATTTCCATGAGCTAAACGCGTGTATACGCGGGTCTGTGTATACCCAACCCGCGTATATGTATAAAAACACTTAAAAAAAATTATCCTTAATTTCGGGTGGAGATCGTGGGTTTTACCTGTTGATCACCTGTTAGTGCCTGTGGCCCAACTATTCCCAATGAATTCGCAACTAAAAGACTACTTTTGGGAAGAAGTATAAAAAGGCTTCTATGGGAAGGCCAAAGGGAGGAGAGAGAGAGAGAAAGACTGCTATGTTGAGATTTCCCTAACCAGGTCTGAACATTCTTGTGCCTCCTGCACTTCTCCCATCCTACAGGAAACCCTTGTTTCCTTGCGTGTGTTGATGATTTCATACTACTTGAGAGATCATGCAGTAAGTCATGGAAGAAGTTTGTTAAAGGCTTGAGACTGGACGAATCTAGGAGACGGATCCACTTGGAGCCTGCAAAAGGATGACTCAGTTGAAATTGTTCCTTTTCTGTACTTTCTTTGTCTATAATAAAAGAAACACATGTCTTTGTTCCTGATATAGATCTTCTTCATGTTATGATATTCATGTTATGATTCGTATGTGATCGGTTGTTTAAGTGCATAACTAACTACCTTTCCTTATAATATGAAGTCAATTTCTTTATGACGTTTAGTCCATATACTGCTGCACTTTCTTGAATTGTTGGTTTTGCAAGTCAAAGGAGCAAAGGAACTCAAAGAAGGGTTTGGACCCTTGGAGGCTCTTCTCAAACATAGGACCTCAGGTACGCCCCCTGTCGTAGAGTTTGCTTATAGTAGCATTATGATTGCCTAGAATATGTGTTTCTTTAAATAGATAATCTTCAGTCTGCTAGGGTATTCACCCAAGACCCTAGGGGAGTTTATCCCACAACATTAAGCATTGAAGAGAGCACTACCACGTGAAAAAATTGAGGAATTGATGAAATTAGCATACACTGATGACATGCCATCCACTGAGAGTAGAGATGTTGATGGAAATGTAATGCATGAAGAAGGATTGAATGAAATGCTCACATGTTTCTATGGGGATGGAAACAATTATAAGGGTGATGATCCTATGCATAATAATGATGTTGTTGATATAGAGGGAAATTACCAACAACATAATTATGATGATATCAACATGAATCAATCAATTAAGCAAGCAGCTAAGACAGTGGTGTTCAAATCAGCTGCAAGTAGAACATCCAAGATTTCATGCACATTAATATTATTGGAAATCAAGTCATTATTTGGTTGGTCAGACAAGAGATTCACTACCTTACTAAAGTAATTTGAATTATTTTTCTAGTTTTGCACTGTTAATTTATGTCCTCAATTAGAATATAAGTACTAACTTCATTTAATTTAATTTGAGGTGGATTTTACACTATGGTATATAAACAATGTTATAAATGAAATTTCTAACATATAGGTTTAAAAAAAAAAACTTATAGGGCTCTAAAGGATTGAATATTCCCTGAAGGTAATGTGTTGCCATCAACTTGTAGAGAAGCGCATCAATTTCTAGTCATGTTGGGGATTGAATATAAGCAAATTCATGAATGTAAAAATGATTGCATCTTATATAGATATGAATACAAAGACAATGAAGAATGTCCTATTTACAAAGAGAAAATATATCGTATGGATGTACAAGGTTCTACAGTTCCAAATAAGGTTTTACGACACATGACAATTATTCCTAGACTACAATGGATGTTTCATTGTAAACCTCTTGCATAATTTATGGGTTGGAATGTAAAGAATAGGAGTAAAGATGGATTCATGTGAATTCCTATGGACTCCAAAGCAATGAAACATAGAGGAAAAATGGCCAAGAAAATTCAAAGATGAACCTCACAGTATTATGTTAGGACTTGCAATGGAGGAGTGTGCCATTTCTCTTTCCTAAGCTCAAATTATAGTGTTTGGCTAGTTGGACTAATAGTATACAATATTCCCCCATGGCTGAGTGTTAGAAAGGAACACCTTATGCTAACTCTCATCGTTCCAAGGAAACATCAAATGAAAAAAATCGATGTTTACATTGCACCTTTTATTGATGAGATCAAATTGTTATGGAAAGGCATAAGAATGCATGACATATCATGTCCTCCATCAAATAGGCCCTTCATGTTTTATGGCATAATATGTTGGACACTTCATGATTTCCTAGGACTTGGTGTTTTTTCTCGTAAGAAATCAAATAATTTGCATATTTGTAGTACATCATAATTTATTTTCAATTCAAGTTGTATATAAGTATTAGAGTATTATTATTTTCTTATGTAAGATAGTTATTGATTATAGGGCTACAAACAAAAGGGGATTTTGCATGTCCAAGATTTGTAGAACAATTTGAGAGGTGATATTCTAAAGATCTACACAAAGTTATTGATGCAAACAACAAGGTTTTCCTACCACCTAACCATAAGTTTAGAAACCACCTAAAGAATCAATTTGATGGAAAAATTGAAAATAAATCTCCTCCCATGGTTATGGTCCAGCTGATTGGCTTAAAATGTATAGAGATGCAGAATCAAAATCTTGGAACAATTTCTTTTGTCATGATCATTCAATTGAGGAACTAGAACAAGTTATGGTTGAAATGCCAAAAGGAATGAAAAGGAAATCCATATTTTGTGATCTCCCTTACTGGAAGGATCTATTAATATCTCATTTACTAGATCCTATGCATGTTTTCAAAAATGTCCCTGATTCTAGTTTTCGACATATATCTAGCAAAGATGAAGACACTTTCTCATCAAGGAGGGATATTTCTCTTTCACGTACCAAATTCTATAGAAGAAATTTGTGGCCAAGTAAGGGAAATGAATCATATGTAGAAGCTCCATGGGTACTAAAAGTGAAAGAGTTAGATCAACTAAAAAATGTGATTCGTTCAATAAGAACACCCACTCGATATGGATCATCATTGAATAAAAATTTTACAGTAGAAGGACATATCATAGGATTAAAAAAACATGATTATCACAATCTTATCAAGGTATTAACATCAAGTAATTATTATTCTTATCATTTACTTACTAAAAATTATTTTAATATATTATGATAAATCAATACTAATTAACTATAATAATTTGGTTTGATAGCATATCATGCCACTAGCAATAAGAGGGAATTCATGCCTTACAACTAACTTGAGGAATGCCATATGTCAATTGTCAGCCTTTACGAGGTATGTGGTCACTTGATATTTACAAGGTTTTACGTGGTATGAAATGTTCCTCTATATGATACAATGATATATTATATCTCATTCTAAATGTCACTAAAAATTAATACTAACTTAATGACAATATCTAATTAGGTGGGTGACCTCTAAAGAGATCCATGAGTCTAAAGTGCCTAGATGGAAGAAATAAATCATAGAAATTGTATGTTTATTTGAAAACGAGCTCCCTACAAGTTTCATGGACCTACATGTCCATTTACTTATACATCTAGTTGATGACATTGAAATGGTTGGTATGATTTGAACAAGATGGATGTTTTTCTTTGAGATACATGAAAACCCTAAAATGATATGTCTGGCAAAAGGCACATCCAGAGGATTGCATGGCTGAAGGGTATGTGCTAAATGAAGCGTTTTTCTTCATATGTCAATTCCTAGGTAAAGATTTTGAAGATGGTGCACAATTTTGGGATCAAGAACGTGCATCTGATGTTATAGATGGAGAAAAGCCTCAAAATAATAGTGGTAAAGAAGTAATTGGTATGTAAAATATTCATTATTATAGTTATTTTATAATCATGTACTAAATCATTTTGGTTTTCCCGAATTGAAAGAATAATATTTTAAGTTTGAATTACACATGTTGATTATTAATAGGCGTTGATGAAAGTTTTGTGCTCAACAAGCGTGTCCTCTACCAAATGGAATTCATGAATAAATGGACTGACATGTATGATACAAAAAGGAAAGAAGTGCTAGAAGCAAGGAAACAATTTAAGATATCAAACCCAAGGAATACCCCACTTCCCACTGATATTTCCATTCAATGGGGAAAAGAATGCACAATAGAATGGGTTTCTAAACATATTCAAAACCAAATAGATGAGTAAGGAATAGATGCAAACATAATAGAAGATCAGATCAACATGTGTAGAGGATGTGAAAAAAAGGTAAATTTTGAATTATTACAAAATGTTTCTTGAATACATTAATCACATTATTAACTATTTAACTATACACAATCATATTTAATTTTGCTCAAGTAAATGGCTTGTCACAGGTGAGGAAGTATCCTACAATGTGGGCATATAGTCATAATTATTATGTAGAAGAGTAGATGCAAAAATATGATCATTCGATTGTGGGGTCATGATTGATTTCAAGCAATCAATTTGATCAAGTTCAAAAGATAAAAATGTTATTGAAGGGAATCTTCAATACATTGGAAAAATACAAGAAATTATTGAGTTAGATTACCACTCCTTCAAATGTAGTATTTTTAAATGTAAATGGTATGAAGCATTTAACACGACATGGAGACATGATATCCATAGAGTGGGTTTCTTTCTATAGATTCATCGAAATACTACCACAGGAAAAGGAGCCTTATTTCTATCCAATTCAACTTTAGCAGGTTTTTCACTAAAACAATATAAGAAATATAAGAAATAATGATCTTATGTAATTTTTCCATTCATTTTTTATTATGGATATATACATCCTCATTGATAATAAAATTTGATACCACTGGAGATCTAATATATTTATCTTCTTCGCATGTAGGTTTTTTCTATGAAGATATTTTGGATCCAAAATGGATACTTGTCATTGATTATGATCCAAGATTAAGGCATATATTCAAAGATGCCTCAATCAATACAAAGTAAAGTAATGATGACCAACCAAATATAGTTGAAGAATCGAGGAACATAGAACAAATTGGCATCAATGATGATGAAGATGATGATGTTCAACCAGAAGATTATGAGCTAGATTATGGTGACAACATTCCTTTAGCACTATGGAGAAGTGGGGCTAGAGGTGTATTTTCACAAAATGATAAATTAGATGAGGCAATTCACCATGAAAACCAACAATTTCCAAAGGCAGATGATCTTATAGGAGAAGGCAATATGGATGATATACAAAATGAAGATCAAATTAATAGATCTGGTAACATTGATATTTTTGATCTAGAAACAACTTGTATTGATACAAAATATGACAAAGGTGAAGATGAGGATGATCACAATATGAATTTAGTAGAATGGTTTAGGAAGAGTAATATTAATTGCCTACAAGAACATATTAACATTTACAAGGAAGCATTGGAAGACATAGATGCAGATGATAACATAAGTGAAGACTTCTAGATAATTTATAGGATACGTAATTTATATTTAAATAAGGACAATTATTATGTCCCATTTTGAAATGATTCATTGTTATTTGGTTGTAATAGTCATTTAATTACCACATTTAGAACTCATAATCTAAATTGGTGTTTTGAATATTCTTATAGGTATACTCATTACTTTATGCAATTAGTGTCATTAAAATGTATGTTAGTTAATATGGTTTGTTGGTCGGAAATAACAAGCTTAGTTAGTTAGATAAGAGTTACTATGGTTAGTTTCATCTATTAGTTGAAAATGGTTAGAAATGATATGAAGTTATGACCGAGACAAAATGAAAATAATTTATGTGTGTATAAATTGTCACATATTGTCCATATAGACCAATATAACTTAACACACAAATATAACTTGTTAAGTTGAATTTATGGAATTAATTAACATAAATATATTAAACTACAATATAATAAAAATTTGAATTATTAAGGATATTTGGATGGGTAATTAAGGTGAATTCAAATTGTATAATGAGTTTATTCGTTTTTGTGATCAATAATAACTTTCCCACATGCAGGTAATATTTTCCCCATATAGGGAATACCTGATGGAATAGGGTCACTATCATTGTACTATTGTCATCGTTATCATCATTTAATCATCATCATCATTGTCATTTCCATCATCATCATATTCACCATCACTACCACTATCATAGGTCATTTTTTGATGAGGATTATTATCATATATTCTTTGGTTCTAATATATATATTATTTATATATAATATATAATATTATATATATATATATATATATATGATGATGATCGATGATGATGATGATGCAGAAAAAAAAAATCATTGGTCATAAAAGATTACCATACATAGACTATCTTTAAAGGTAGATAAAATTATTTTTTGCACACTTTCAAAACATATGGTTTCTATACCAAGGTAGATATTGAACACATTGATGAAGCCAACTTTTTCTTGGATGTATCATCCAAGCATTCTGTATATTTACAAGTTCACCTCTCATTTTCATTGTTTTTTAAAATGTTAAAGATTTTCACACATGATATACTAAATATTTAATGGACAATACAAATAGTTTCCATGGTTGATATTATTCTACTTATATGCTCTTTGTAACTAAACAAAATTATTCATTTTGTCTTGAGAATTGGACTTGTAGCGCAAAGAGAATGGTTGGGAATCATTTAATGGCTATATCAATTCACAACTACTAACAATTGTTCTTGCTTTCTCCTTAAGTTTTGCAACCCAATTTGACTTAAACATGCTTAACAATGAAAAGACCATTTGTCAATACTTCAAGTTTTACAAAATTCCTATAAACAACTATCTCTACTTGGTAATCTAAAAAATATCAACAAATTCACAATCTCATAGATTGGTCAGAAGAGCCCATCATCAAAGTGAATCAAATACCATGAATGATATATGTCTACTAAAACCTATAACCACATGGTTTCCCTAATAGCAACTAAAAACTTCTATACCCAGTTGTTGAACATTTTCAACCAATTATAAGCCTTCAACAAGAAGTTGTTTTATAATGAGGATTATTGCCATATCTTCCTTGATTTTACGAGGAAAAAGAAATAAAATTTCATTGGTTATCAAAGGTAAACCAAATTAATTGTTTGCATACTTCCAAAACATAGGGTTTTGTATCCAAAGTAGATCCTAAGCACATCAATGAAACCAACTTTGTTTTTATGTATCATCCAAACATTACAAACTCACCTCTAATCCATTGTTTCTAAAAATGTTGAATATTTTCATACATGATATCCTGAACAGTTGGACAATACAAATAGTTTCCATCACTATTCTTCCATTTATATGTTTTCTACAACTTTTTTGAAAGAGAAATTTTGTCCCAACAATTAGACTTGTAGTTATGAAAAACATGGTTAATACATATGACTCGACCAAATTTAACCAAAAAAATATTACTGCTTAAAAATAGAATTAAAAACAATAAAAACAAAAACAAAAATTTCCCAAATTACAAATAAATAAATAAATAAATTATCAACTTTTTTTTACCAAAATCTAATGATTTTTTTAGTGCTAATACTAACATCACCATTACAACAAGATATTTTTCTAGTGCTAATACTGCCATTACAACAAGATATAAGAGGGATATAATGCAAAAAGTTGAACAATAATATGTATGTAGAATATGGTCTTCAAACTGATGAATTCATGATAATCAATGGGACTACAGTCAAAATAATTGTATGTTATTTAATTTTTTACATAGATTGTCAAAATAATTGCATAAATCAATTTTTTTTAAGGAAAATTTAAGAAAAACTTTGTTGGTGCTAACATTAGAACCACCATTACAACAAGATATATTTCTATTGTTTACAACACCATTATAGTAAGATACCTCAAGAGAGACAAAAAATGTAAGAAGTATGATAGTAATACGTATCTAGAAGATGGTATTGAAACAAGTAATTGTTCACGAATCCATAAGATTGTAAGGTCAGTCTCATTATCATAATCATTGTCATCATCTTCATTGTCATCATCATCACTATCATCCTTGTCATCGTTATTGCCATGATTACATTATCATCATAATCACCATTCATGCCATCATCACCATCATCATTATGGACATTGTTTGCAATTTTTCATAATTATAGATGTTGTAAGAATATCATCAACCCAAAAAATGTGCTTAGTGTTAGAAAAGGGTTGTTTAGGACACTTTGATATACGTAAGAGAGATAACAACTCTATTTTTGAGAGATGATCAATGATGATCATCATCACCACCTTTATCATCGTGATTGTCATTTTTATCATCCTCATCATCATCATTAATGTAATTTCTATCATCATTGTTGTAATTGTCATCATGGACATCATCATCATTCATGCCATTATTGTTTTTGATGATGACCTAGATGAAAATGATGATAGTGATGACGATGATGACAAGGATGATGACACCAAAGATAATGCTTATGATTATGACAATGGCAACATTTAAAAATTGGGAAGATTCACCAAAGTCATTAGAATCGTTATCATCATAATCATTGCCATCATCATCATTGTCATTGTAACCACTATCATCTTTATCATCATAACCACAATTCATGTCATTGCCGTGATCTTCATTTTCATCATTGTCAAGATTATTGACATTGTCATCAATTGTTCATAACTTTCAATGCCATAAGGAATATCATCAATGTAGAAAATATGATGAGTGTTGGAAAAGGAATGCAAAAGCGAACACAGAAATGGGGGCAACAATAGAAGTAAAATTGGATGAAGAGTGGATGCAACATAAGTACATGCACAACAACATGAAAAACCTAACACAAAAGTGGATGCAAAAGAAGATGCAGTTGTCAATGCAAAATTGGATGCAAACATGAATGCAAAAGTGGAAGAAAACATGGGTACAATGGTAGGCATAAAACTTGGCACAAATTGTGGTGAAACAAATGTGGATGCAACAACAGATGTAGAAAAGGACACAAACTTAGATGCAAAAAAGAGACAAACATGGATACAAAATAAGATGAAAAAAGGGATGTAAACATGGAAACAAACATGCGTGCAATATTGGACAAAAAATTAGATGAAAAAATAGATGAAACAAAAGTGGATGCAACAGGGGATGCAAAAACATACACAATATTCGATGAAAACTTGAACACAAAAGAGGGTGCAAATGTGGATGCAAAAGTGGAAGCAAATGTGGTTGCAATGGTAGGCAGAAGATATGGTGCAACAAAAGTGGATGTAACGATAGACTAAAAAATATGCAAAATAAGATGCAAAAAGGGATGTAAAAGTGGATGCAAACATTGATGCAATAGGTTAAACAAAATTGGATGCAAAAAATGGATATAATGGAAGTAGATGCAAAAGTAGATACAAAATGAGATGCAAAACCCAATGCATAAACCTGACAAAAAAGTGGATACAAAAAGAGATGCAATATTTGATGCAAATATTTGGTGAAAAGAGGATGTGAACATGGATGCAAAATTGGAAGCAAACTTGGGTACAACAGTAAGTGAAAAACATGGTGCAAATTGTGGCACAACAATAGTGGATGTAAAAGTGGTTGTAATGATAGATGCAAAAGAAGAATAAAACTATGATGCAAACAAAGATGTAAAAAGGGATGCAAAAAGTGGACTTTAAAATGGGTGTAATAGTGGATGCAAAATTGTATGCAAAAGTGGATGCAATACAAGTCGATGCAAAAGTAGATGCAAAACAAGACATAAAACCCGATGCAAATCCTGATCCAAAAGTGGATACAAAAATTGATGCAAAAATAGATGTAAAAGTTGATGAAAACCTAGATGCAATGAGGATGCAAACATGGATGCAAAATTAAAATAAAAAGTGGGTGCAAAAGGAAGTGCCAAAATAGGCACCAATTGTGGCACAAAAATATTAGATGCAATAGTGGGCACAATAATATATGCAAAAGAGGATGTGAATATGGATGCAAAACAAGATGGAAAAGTGGATGCAACAAAAGTAGATGCAAAATTATATACAAAACTAGACAGAAAACTTGATGTAAAACTTGGCGCAAAAACAGACACAAAAAATGATTTAAAAAAGGATCCAAAAAAGGGTGCAAAAGTCAATGCAAAATTTGATTTAACTGTAGGTGCAAAAAGTGGATGCAAATGAGGATGCAAAATTATTTCAAACAAAATTAGGTTCCAAACATGATGCAAAACTTGGAACAAATCCTCGTGCAAAGGACGACACAAAACTTGGGATAAATTTTAGTGCAAAGCCTATTGCAATACATGGTGGTAAACTTGGTGTAAGATTTGGTGCAAAACTCGATGCAAAGTTTGTGTCAAGTTTTGCACCATATTTGATAAATGACTGCAAATAGCACCAAAATTGGGCTCTAGATGAAAAAAATAAGTAAAAAGGGACACTAATCACAGGGATTTGTCGTACTGTGACAGTGCAAGCATATCATTTATTTTTTGCAACTAGAACATCCCTCTTATTTATGTTTGCATATACATCAAATACACTATTGGTAGTAAATAGGATTGATATATAGTCTTCACTATTGGTTTTACATTGTAGAAAACTGATAGGTTTGTTGTCGTGTTAGGTCCCTATACTACTAGTGTAACCACTTATTATTATTAGTAAAACCCCCTTATTATATTTTTGTGCCCATGTAGTCCCCATATTGTTATTTTTATGCCCCATAGAAGCCCAATATTGTTATCACTGTTCCCCTACATTATTATTATTATGTTGGCTTTGATTATATTTATGACTCCTTAGACTCCTATATATAGAAAGGAGGTCTTTTCATTTGTATCATCCAAGAATTTTTCATTTGTGTAATGTAAAGGAGGTTTCCCCTTCGAAGAGGCTAAATTCTAAGGTGTTTATCTCTCTTTTCTATATTTTTGTGAACTGGTTTCATAACATTTGGTATCAGAGCTTTGGAATCTAGGATTTCACTGCTCCAAACAGGTCATCGTGGAATTTTTGCTATAACGTTTTTCTGCGATGTTTAAGAAGTGAAAAAAAAACCCATTTGAGACTAAATCATGTTGAACCTCAGGGCTAAATTTCAAATCTTGTCTCGCTATATTTTCAAAGATATGATCTGAGGAAGTTAGGGTTTTGACAAGCTCTAGAATTTCATCTAAAACATGTCATTGTAGAATTTTAGCTATAAATATTTCCCTAGGAAGTTTCAGAAGCTAAAAAAAAAACCCCATTTTAGAAAAAATCATTATAAATCACGGCTCTGAATTTTAGATCCAGTCTCACTATATTATCAAAGATATAATTTGAGGAAGTTAGGGTTTTCGGGACCCCCAAATTACATTCCAAACAGGTCACCTTGGGAAAATCATCATAAGTTTCGCTCTGAGCATCAGCTTGAATTTTAGTAAGAATTCACAGAGAGAGGACGACTTGTTGTTTTTTTGGTGTCATGTTCAGAACCTAAGGTTGAAACAGTGACCCGCTACACATCATACAAGTTCGCTCTACTGAGCCAATCTATAATCAGGTGACTGTGGTAGATTTGGCATAAATCTTCCTTGGAGAATCCAATCTTGATAAGACTTGCGGGGTTAGAAGTAGGACTCAGAGTACTACTGCAGGACACAATTTTAGAACTTGGAAATTTGAAATTATAGAGTTACAATCATTTCAATATCAAGCTTTTAAAACCAAGAAAAGGTGCTATGAGGAAATTTGATGGCAAGGATATGGTAAATTGGATACTAGAGATGGAGCAATAGATCTACATGAGGTGCAACTATTACAAAATGTATGTATTGCATCTTAATATTTAGAACAAAATCAATTTTTATGGTATAAAAGGCTTTGTTCTTGTAAAACATTTTTTACGTGGTCAATTTTCACGGAGGAAATTATAGCACATTATGAGGATACAAGGAGAAACGCCTTCTTTAGCCAATTGATAAATCTCAAACAAAAGTGCTCAATGGAAGAGCACATTTAAGACTTCCAAAAATTGAATATAAGGGTAAATGATATTCCAGAAAAGCAAAGGTTTGATGTCTTCATAGGGACTTTAAAGGATAGTATTCAACATGATGTTCATCTTTGGGAACCTGATTCATTGGAGAAGGCATTCAAGTGGGCAAGAAAAAATGAAAGAGAAATTATCAAAACAACGGATCCCACCATTCACAACTATAATTATGGAAGTGATTTTTCTTCTAACCTTCCACAACCTACAAGATTTACACCACAACAATTGGAAGAAAAAAGAGAGAAAGGGCTTTGTTACAATTGTGATAGAAAATACACTAAAGGTCATAAGTGTGTTGTAAAGAAATTATTTTACATAGATTAGGAAGAGGAGGAAGAAAAGGATCAAGAAACATTAAAAGAATATAATATACACCAGGAACCCATCCCAGAGAAAGAAGAAATGGATCCAATCATATCTTGTAAAGCACTGGAAAGAATTACAACTCCTCAAACTCTTAAGATAGAAGGACATATGCAGAAGAAAAAAGTTCAAGAAGTGAAATATCACATCAAGAAAGAAGAAATGAATCTGATCATATCTTGTAATGCATTGGCCAGAATTACCAGTCCTCAAACTATCAATATAGAAGGACCTATCAAGAAGAAAAATGTTCAAGAAGTGAAAGATCACATCGAGCATTAAGAAATGAATCTGACCATATCTTGTAATGCATTGGAAGAAATGACCACTCCTCAAACTATCAAGATAGAAGGATATATCAAGAAGAAAAGGATAATAGTGTTGATTTATTGGGTAGTACCCATAATTTTGTTCATTGTAAGATAGCCAAGGAATTGAATTGCTTCCTATATCTAGCACCAGTGTCAAGTGATGGTTGCAAGCGGAGGAACTATAAATTGCTCTAGAAAGTGCCATAATATTAAGCTGCCATGGGAGAATATGTATTGAATGGCCCAATGATTTCCATTCCAATGGGTGGTGCTCATGTTTTACTAGGAGTCTAATGGCTACAATCTTTGGGTACGATAGCTTTTAATTTTCAAGAACTTTTCTTGGAATTTTTTTGTGAAGGAAAGCAAGTTGAATTGAGGGGTATCTAAGGGAAACCAGGGAAGATAATCAATTCTAACAGCATAACAAAGCTTCTAGATAAAGAACAATGGGGCGTAATTACACAATTATGTTCACTAGAGGATCCCACATCGAAATCATGTATTTCTACAGTTCTCCAAAACATTTTGGACAATCATTCCAAGCTATTTGAGACTCCCGAAGGCCTCCAACGTATTCATGATCGTGATAATGCTATTCATTTCATTGTAGGAAGTGTTCCTCCAAACAGTAGGCCTTACAGATATCCATATGCCCAAAGGAGTGGGAACTCATTCAAAAGTTGTAGAAGATCCTAGTTCAAACAGTATTGTGAGAACTTGACAAGGAAGGAAAAATCATATTAGAACCTGAAGCAGTCGCAGAACTAAGAAATCAATAGCTACGAAATATATCATTTTTAGAATATCTCATCAATTAGAAGAACTTACCCATTGAATATTCCACATGGGAGGACAACAATTTATACAGAGACATCAAGAACTAC
The DNA here is from genome assembly GCA_000404065.3 of Pinus taeda. Taxonomy (NCBI): domain Eukaryota; kingdom Viridiplantae; phylum Streptophyta; class Pinopsida; order Pinales; family Pinaceae; genus Pinus; species Pinus taeda. Next base: position 177,881 of record APFE031398306.1, on the reverse strand, counting down.
TCAAGCATTGAGGAGAACACTTTTTGAAGGAGAGGGGCATGTTATGTCCCTATAATACTAGTGTAAACCCTTATTGTTATTATTAAATCTCCCTTATTATATTGTTGTGCCCATGTAGTCCCAATATTATTATTATTGTGCCACATAGAAGCTAACTATTGTTATTATTGTTCCCTTACACTATTATTGTTATGTTGGCTCTGATTATATTATGACCCCTTAGACTCCTATATATAGAAAGAAGGTCTTGTCATTTGTATCATCCAAGAATTGTTCATTTTTGTAATGTAAAGGAGGTTTTCCCCTCGAAGAGGCTGAATTCTAAGGCATTTATCTCTCTTTTCTATCATTTTGTGAGCTGGTTTCATAACATGTCCTTAGATTTATTGTCTTTTATTGAAGAATTCAACTCTGCAATTTTCTGGCAATGGCATGGGCACATAGATATTTTTGGAAGGAAAACATGCACCACACCTAAGATGTCGATCCTTTACCACGCACCCTTCTAATGTATAACCATACAAGCTCTCACTAAAAACTAAAACACCAAACTCCCCGGAATAACAAATGAACCAAACCTGAATTAGAAGGAAGTGCATGCTTGTTGGGTGATGATATTGAACTCCTATCCACGCAAGCTCATTTATCCTTCATCCAAATTCAATCTCATTTAGATACTTCATTCATCCTTTAGTTCAGTGCATGAGTTGAGACTATTTTCATTGAATTTAGCCTTCTATTTTCCCTTATGGCGTGTATTTTTATGGGCCAATTCAATTATGTGGGGATGCATTGCTTGATTTTGTAAGAAACAACAATGAGAATTTTTATAGTGGAAGTTTTGAAATAGTTTTTTTCTAAGATGTTTTTTTAAGTATATTTGAATATCTATTTTTAATTGACTTTGTATCACACTATTGATAAATTTGAAAGTTGTAGTTTCTTCAATCAAGCTTTCCACTTTAAGATAACTGTTAGAAATTTATTATACAATTTACACTTTAGAAAAATGTAGGATTTATTTTTTTATATACTATTTTTTGTTTATTCTTATAGTGTGTTTTGGTTCCTTTTATTATTGCATTATACAATCCAATGTCTCTCTTGAAATTTCCAAAATATGTAGGTTTTACATTCTTTTTTCTTTTCTTTTTGTAGAGTGTTTTGGTTCCTTTTCCTATTGCATTTTAAAGACAAATATCTCTCTAGTGTGTTTTGGTTTCTTTTCCTATTGTGTTATCAATTCAGTATCTCTCTACTAGTGAAACCTCTTTACAATCAGTATCTCTCTAGATTTCCTACTTCTCTGATGCTTAACACATGATAACTTTGGCATAGTTGCATACGAAAAGTACATCTTTCCACTTAAGCTTTCAACAAATTCCCTTGGTGTGAAGCAAATTCTTAATTGATATCACTCATCAACAAAAATTCAAAGCGCTTTATTAATCCTTCATAATCCAATGGGATAACTCAAAATAATATAAATGGGGTCTACATTGGAGTTTCAAATAGAGTTTTTAATTCTCTCTTACGTAGATCTTCCCCTCTTTTGGGACTAGCAACTTGCATCTTCGTGTGTTCTAAATCTTTAACAATGCACTCTTTATGGAGTCTATATTTATAGATGCCTCTATACATGAACATTTAACTATATACTAATATAAGATTTTGAATTTTTTTGCTAGAGATATAATCTTCCTCTCTTTGCACCTTTTGGGGAAATTGCTAGTTTTAGTAAGTTAAAAATATTCTCTGCATGATTATAGTTTCTATAAAGATTATAGATGATCTGTGATTTTTTTTAAATTAATGGCTATAATTGTAGTTTTCAGGATTGCTATAACTCTTCACATAATTCTTTAAAGTGTGCTAACTCAATGGAAGAGTGCCTACCTTACAAGTAGGAGGTTGGTGGTTCGATTCCAATGTGATCTAACATGAATTAATCAACGATTTTGTAGTTTCTTTTTAATTAAATGTTTTTTATATCGATTTATTTCAATGGTGGGATATTTATGGATTCATTGTTTTATATTGTCTCTAGAGAGATAAAGGTGAACTTTAAATAAAAAACTTATTGTCTCTAGATAGATAATAGCTAGTATTAAAGACATATTGGGCCTATGGTTGAGTGGCCTTACGGCTCCTTTTGGGGGCCAATTTGGGAATATACTTATTAGGCCCTGCTACCAATTGTTTTCGCTCTATCAGACCCAAGGCAATCGAACTAGACAAAAGTTCATATTCATTCGGCTATCGATCACGAGGGTCTAGATACAAGTCTCAATAAGTATATGGGTCTTAAACGGAAAGGTATGCTACATATGGAACTGCTCCAGCCACCTATGCTTCTGTACCAACCTATGATTCTCTTGCGACTATTGTTTCTGAATATGGGTCTGGAACTGAGCGAAAGGAAGCCTGTCTCTAATCCAAGTGTTGTCTGTAGAGAGACAAAATGAAATTGTCTTAATAGAGACAAAAATGAAATTGTCTCCTAAGAGACAAGAATCCTTGTGCTATATATTGTCTTTATAGAGACAATTTTTTAAGACAATATTTTTAAGACAATATTTGGAAGACAACAATTTTTAGACACCCTGTGGTGAAGTAAAATTATAAGTGCGGACACAAACAATTCCTCTAGCCCGATAGTGTGTATAGCCACAAACAAGACATTCTATGGAAGATTTCCTTAGGCTAGAACTGATTAAGAGGTCCTACCTCTTAGTCCACTTATCCTGTTTGGTGATGACCTTACTTGCTCACTCCAACTATTTCCCATTTCTTTCTTTGAGCACCTGAAACAAGTGAACAACAACAAAAAGCAACCGCGATAATAGAAAAATTGTATTTAGCCTACTTAACAGGTCAATAAACATTAAGCCATATACATGTGAGATGGCATATTATGTAGGAAATCAATTGATAATTGTATATATATTAAATCAAGAAGAGATTACAACCATTGTCTTGACGTTGTTTCTCTCCTCCAACAAATCCAGGTTCCCACATAGTTTTAAGGCTCTTCACTTTGGTCTTCACACTAAAACCAAATTCACACTTCTCCCTCACATAAAACTAGAGAGCTACAACTATGAATAACGTGTTGATTACTCCACAATCAAAACTTCAACCAGCACTTAATTAGAACTAGCACTTCAACACTAGCTTGTGCTTGAGAAAAGTGGAGGTTTATATATAATGGATGGAAGGAAGATGATTCCTCTTCTCATGGGAGAAGGTATTATCTCTTGAAATAGTTCCATCTTAATAGGAGAAAGGAGCCCAAACTGATCTCGTTTACTCCATCTAACTTAACCATTTACCAAACTTTGTTACAAAGATTTTAGAGCTGGAAGCTTCGGCTCCTTATTTAAAAAAAAATTCCAAAAGAGGATCGACGTGACTAGAACAAATCTTAGTCCCTTTGGTCGGCACTAGGGACAACTATAATCCCTTCATATTGGTTCGAGTAGGACACGAGTCATTAGTGTTGGTCTTGTAAATTGGGAAAAACAGAAGATATTTTGGAAATGATGCAAAAGGGAATTGGTCTTCTCATGAAGAAGGACATAATGGGAGCTTCTTCATGAAGGGAAAGCATGTAGGGTTCCCTGTAGAGGTCCTACAGGATCAAGGAATGGGGAGTATAAGGACAGTGACAAAACATTGTGTAACAGATTCCCCCCTAAAGCGTGAAGGATGAACTAGAGTGAGGGGTAAAATTATTTATGAATTAGTGTGTAGAACCAGAGTCTGTCATCAAAAAACCTGCAAGAAAGTACAAATAGATATACATAACTGAAAACTCTGTCAAATGATACATGAATCATTGTATGGATGAATCCATCCAGAGAATGATCATGTAAATGGATCTAGGTATGGGTGCAACCATCCTATAAAGAGGATCATATCAAAACCAAGGTATGGTCGCATCCATCCAATAGTGAGAAGGATCATATATGACAACTCATGGTATGCTCATAGTCATTCATCTAAGAGAGACATTCATATCAATACAATCATGTCACACTGCCTTACAACCTAGACATTTGTAATCTGAGCCCAGGGTGTTGCACTCCAACATGACCCAATAAAATTACAAATTCAATCATGTGAATAGATGCGTTGATGTTTAACATGTTATGAAATCGCTTGATTACTAGCAGATGATGTGAATTGTTAACAAGCACGAGAGAAACCACCAACAATGACAATGTTCCTCAAGGTACTATCAACATAATTCATGAAATATGAATAAAGGAACTGAATTCAAACACCCATGAAATCACCTCATCAAAAGCCAATGACGTGAACTTGTCATTGAGTGTGAAGAACTTTCCATTAGGGCATGCAAGCTCTAAGGTACTAGAAGGGAGTCTCTCAGTGAATTTCCTGGCTAATGAGCGGAAGTCGACAGGAAGTGACCATGTTAAAGGATGGCCATAATGTATCCCACATCATTGACATGAGAAAGAAGAATGAAAAATGATTTTGGATGATATAGAGTATCAGAGGTAAGTTTAGCTACAGAGAGACAACTCTTGAAAATATTGGCGACACGACTAGAAGTTTGGCAGCTTTTGGATCCATAGGATTAGTGGTCATGATGATGTGGCAGAGATCAAATGGAAGGAAAAAATAAAAGGCCCGACCCACGAAGGTTGAAGATGAAGTGAGGATATCCCAACCTAACAGGAAGTAGAAAGTGTCATGTTCAAGAGTGAGCTACTAACACAGCTGATTAAATTTCCAAATTTTACCCCACCATTTCTAGCAGGTACCCCAATTAGTTTATAATCACAAGCTTGAAAGGGATAGCATATGTTTGCACTATAAGTCCATCCCTCTGATGAATCTAACCTAGTAAGTTTAACAAGCCCTAGGAAGAGAAGCTCATGTTCATCATGGTGACAAATCCGATGTGATTGTATGTTTTAACGAATCCGAAAAAGGTGAAACTCGGTATATTTTTACATGTTTAGAGTATTTGAAAAAGACATCGAAAAGAAAACTCCACATGGTCCCTTTTCATACATTTGTCTATCTCAAGCCCAAAAATGTAGAAAATGACACTGGAGAGAATTGCTTGACCATTTCAGTCAAGAAGTACCTTTTTCGTAAATAGTTCATCCCAAACTAAAAAAGGGGTAAACATATACTGGATAAATGACGTTTGACAGCCTTTAACGAGTTCAAAACGGCAAAAACTCAGTAATCGTTTCATGTTTAAAGGGTCAGAAAAGAGCTTGAAAGTAGAACCCCCATTTTATTCTCTTTTACGAGTCAAAAGTGAAGAATACTTGGCAATATTTTCATTTGAGTTTTACAAGTTGAGAAAAGAGCTGAAACATGACTCAGTCCTAGAGGAACGAGAATTATAAAAGGTAGCAACTAGTTCTGGCAATGGTGGAACTTTTTTAAACATGTAATGGTTAAGAGACTGGCTAATAAAACCACTCATCACTGTGGTTCCCCGAGAAAGGAAAAGACAACCAAGTGAAAGCATATGATTAGCCAAAGATATGGTGGTGACGGAATGAAACAACCAAGGCTCATCTAGCAGAAATTAGTTGATAAAGAAAAAAATCACGAGATGTAAATTGGGCATGGGTTCATTTTTACACAAGCCTGAAACATGGATAAATTTGCTTGGATTTAGTTTCATGTTACACAAGCTTGAAATGAAAAACTATGCTTGCTATAAGTTTGCATGCCCCGAGCATAATGAATCAAATGAGGTACATGCCCCCCAAGCTGCATTTCATTCAACTAGGTGGATGGAATGAAGGTTCACTTTCCATATCTTGGAAAGACTCGACTGGGATTTTATGAGATCTTAATCAAAGACCCGATTTGGAAAAGGGAGTTGTTCATTTTTTAACGAGGTTGACACAGTAAAAGAACTAATTTGGAACCCTTGTTTCATTTTTTAACAAGCTTGACCTAAGACAAAGAACTATGCTCACACCCTTTCTTTAATTTTTTAATGAGGTTGACATAAAACTAGGAACCATCCTCATGACTCATTGTTTCATTTTTTAATGAGGTTGAAACAAGACCAGGAACTATCCTCACGACGTCTATTCATAACCCATAAGAGAACATGGCTCCCAAGAGATATTCACTAGATGGATGAAATGCACTCTTGGAGGAATACATTTCATTTGGTGTCAAAGACAGAATGGGTTCCAATGCCCCTAGTACATAATGTACAATACAATCTTTGTGATCATCAACAGATGTGGAGAGGGAATGGGTAGCCACGTAATTAACCTGTGGAGGGGAGGGTACTACTTGAAAACAAGAACCAATAGGGGACGATGGTCGCAAAGGAGGCACCTGGTGACCAATGAACAACAATTGATCAATGATCACTATTCTCCCTTCGTGTGGAAAATAAACTACATGGAAATGTGAAGAAACATGAACTCCCATGACATAAACATAGTCACGTTCAAGGAGAAGATTAAAATATGAGGGACCTTGGACTACCATCATGTCTATATAGACAATCTTTCCTCCCAAAGTAATAGGGATCTTCGGAAGGATCCCTAAAGGTTGACTCATTCCTCCATTGAAAGCTAATAGATTTTTGGTGATAGGAACAAGTTGTGGGGATCCCAAAGCTTTCCAAGTAATAGAAGACATGATGCTAACAAACTTGCCTTCATCTAATATAGTTCAATGTACTAGCACATTATAGGCTTGTACTATGACCTGAAAAGGCATATAAGATGGAAGGTGGAAAGCAGTCAATTTAATCTAATCAAAAGAAATGATAAAACAATGTGGTGGGGGTATCATATGATTTCCCCCATGCTCTGTAGGAATAGGAGAAGGACTCTCCCAAACAACTAGGACAGGAGGGTCACTCTTTGATTCATGAGAATCTAAGGAGATGAGAAGAACATGATCAATACGATCACCACTCTTTTCGGGAACAGAGTGAATGATTAAAGGCAGAGCCAAGTCGACATCCTTTTCTACCAATGGTTGGTCAAGAATAGATAAAAGAGGGTCATGCTAAAGAAGTGCAGGATGGGAAAGAGATGAATCCAAGTTAAAATATTTACCAACTAGGAGAGGGTTAGAAGAAAGCCTCTAATAACCAACATGAAGTTTGGGTTGAGAAGATGTAATGTTTTCCAAAATTCTGGAAGCTTTACCCTTAAGAGGACTAAGGTGAAGAAGATGCTCTCCTTCACATAACCTTCAGTGGAATATAACCTTCCCTTTCTTCTTATGGTCGCTAACTGAGGGTATAACATCGAAATGATCCCCATAGGATGATGGGGATGGTGGATCCAGATTTGGAGACCATACCTCTAAGACTCTAGGAATTCCAAGACAATCTCGAAGGAGACAGTCACCCTTACACAACTTGCAGGGGAATCTGACCTCTCTAGAGGATCAGAAAGTTTGTTGACAGGAAGTGCATTTAGAGAAATAGTTGCATGGTTGGCTCTGACTTCTTCTTCTTCATATTCTTCTTCCTCTTCTTAGCCCCACAGTTACTAGATTTCAAACTTTCACCAGGCGGTGTAGAAGAGGATGATGAAGAAAAAGGGGAAGAAGGGGAGAGGTCAACCTTAGAATCAACGTTGTGTGATTTCAATGAATAAGATGGCGGGGCAGGAGTTGGGACACTCAGGACCACCGAGGTCAAAAATAACCAGACAGGTAAACCAATGGTTAACCCAAGAAGGGACAATGTTGCCATATAAGGAGCACCAACATTTCCAAAAGAGGGAGAAGGACTAGGATTCCCATTCGAGGGGAATCCTTGACTAGAGGACTCTGGAAATGTTTCCATTGGAATCGAACCTAAAGAATTAATAAGGAATATAAATTTAACTAGGAATAGTTCATGGGAAGTTAATTTTAATTGATTGAAATAAAAAATCCCCTTTTCATATGTTAAGAGTCGAGAAAAGGACGAAAGGTGACTATAGCCACTTTTGGAATTAACGAGCTTTAAAGGACAAGTGCTAGATGATATTTCCAAATTTAATGAGTCTATAAAGATAAAAAAAGACCACTCAGGGTACTCTAGACATAAAGGATTACCAGGTAACTATGAACTGCATAATACCTCCCGGCGAACCGAGAAGTATGGGCAGGCAATCTCCCCGAATGTTGTGTTCGATGTATCACGTTTACAAGGTCGCAGACTCGGCTTCCAACGGATAAAGTATTGTATATCTAGTGGGGTCTCCCTTTATATACACAATGATACAGGGAGCACAAGTCTATACTAGCATTGTCTAATGATAAAGTGAATGACAACTTCTAGTTTTAAAGACGCCGGAACATAGCTCTAGCCTAGATCACTAAATGTGAGCTTTAAGTTTCAATGCTTCCTTAGGTTAATTAAATAAATTTTAACATTTGGTTTTTAAATTAGGTTTCAATCACAAGGCCCTATTGCTGTCATCTGAAAACTCCTATATGAAGTTGTATGAGAAAATAAATCTTTGTCTTCGATGAAAATTAACACTACTTCAGAGACAGGAAACACAAAACCAATGAACAATAAAATAATGATATATTTCTCTAATAAATCTCCTAAATGAACCTAATCTTCCTATCAACAGAAAAATAAGTTGCTTTTGATTTCCATTCTTATGATGATGTAATTGTAGCTTCTCAATAACGCTACTAATGCAATATTTTTGCTTAAGTAAATGAGAATGATGTTCTTCTTTTCATATAATGAAAAATGAAGCTTTCACATAAAGAACATTAATGAAAATTTTCATAATTCCAAACAAACAAGCATCAATCAAATCCAAAGCATGATAAATGAAACTAAAAGAAACTTCTTCCCTGAATCGAACAAACCAAACACACAAATGCTTCAATCAAGAAACCAAGAAATGTAATCTATGCTTGGAATGAGAAACGAGACACTCGAAATAAGAGAAAAAAACGAGACTCTTTCACTCATTCAATTGAAAATGAAGCAATGAAGTTGGGAGTCTAAAGAAGGGAGTTTGAAGGTTAGGACACATTGGCACTGGAATGGGAGAAATACTTATTTTTTCTTAACTCAAAGACTGGAGTGACCACCTAACTGACAACTAGCATCGATAGGCATGACTCAAATGACTGACTAGTACTACAACTAGCGCTAATGGCCTCATCAGCACAACTGCCTAACTAAAAACTAGCGCTGATCGAGGGATTCAAAGAAAAATAAAAAATAATTTCATAGAGCACCAGACTTAACAGATCAAAGGGTGGTTTAAACCAAGCAAGTACACAAACCAATCTAAATGAAGCCCTCTAGTCATGGAGAACACAATTTAAACAAGCTACAAAGAAGAAATAAAGAGAGAAAGACACACTTGTGAAGATCTAGGGTGAACCCTAATCTTTCCCTATAGGCATCACCGTCACTGCCTAACTAAAAACAAGTGCTAAAAGGGGGTTAGCGTGACTGTTTCTGAGTATATCACATTGATCAGCATGACTGTCAGTGAAATAAGTGCACTCACCAAGTATGCAAAGAAAAAAATAAAAATTTTCAAAGACTGAGACCAAACTTGCTACTGTAAATTTCAGACCCAAAGTAGTAAACAAACCAAAGAAGACAAAACTAAAGGGAAATGGTGAAACTAGAAAGGTTCACACAAAACCATGAAAGGAAGCAAACAGAAGGATTGTTTTCCTAAGCGGAGTCACCAATTTGTGCTCAAGTAAAATTCTAAGTGCGGACACAAACAATTCCTCTAGCCTCATAATGGATATAGCCACAAACAAGACATTGTATGGAAGATGTCCTTAGGTTAGAACTAATTAATAGGGCATACCTAATAGTCTCCTTATCAGTTTGGTTATGAACCTTCTTGTTTGTTCTAGCTATCTCTCGTTTCCTTCTTTGAGCACCTAAAACAAGTAAACAACAGCAAACAACAATGGTGATAATAGAAAAATTGTATTCAACCTACTTAAAAGGTCAAGAAACATTAAGCCATAAACATGTGAAATGACATATTATGGAGGAAAACAATCAATAGTTTCATATATATTAAATCAGGCAGAGATTATAGCCAATGTCTTGACGTTGTTGTTCTCCTCCGACAAATCCAGTTCCCACACACTTCCATTAACATTCCATGATGGCATCAACAATGATTGTTTTAAGGCCCTTCCCTTTAGTATTCACATTAAACAAATTCACACTTCGCCCTCACACACAACTAGAGAGCTACAACTATGAATAACTTGTTGATTACTCCACAATCAAAACTTCAACCAGAGCCTAATTAGAACTAGCACACTAGCACTAGCTTGTGCTTGGGAAAAGTGGAGGTTTATATAGCATGGATGGAAGGGGGATGGTTCCTATTCTCATGGAAGAAGGTATTATCTCTTGAGATAGTTTCATCCTAATAGGTGAAAGGAGTCCAAACTGATCTCCTCGACCCCATCTAGCCTAACCATTTACTAGACTTCCATTACAAAGCTTCTAGAGCTGGAAGCTTCAAGTCTTTATTTAAAAGACTTTCCAAAAGAGGATCGACATGAATGTAACAAGGCTTAGTTGCTCCGATCGGTGCTAGGGATAGTTATAATCCCTGCATATCGGTGCGAGGAGGATAACGGTCAGTAGCATTGGTCTTGTAAACTCGGAAAAATAGAAGATTTTTGGGAAATGATGCAAAAGGGAATTGTTTTGGTCATAAAGAGGGACACAATGGAAGTTTCTTCATGAATAGAAATCATGTGGGATTCACTGTAGAGATCATCAGGATCAAAGAACGGGGAGTACAGGGACAGTGACAAAATGTTATGTAACACACCCGCTTAAAGAGAATATTTAAGACAATACACAAGTATTTTTTTATCTCAAGTTAAGACAATTTACCCAAAATTTTTCTCAAATGTTGTCTTAAAACCGCCCTTTATGTGTAGCTATTAATTTTTTATATTGTGATTAATTATTTTTAAAATATTGTGGTTAAATATAAATTGTCATTATTTAAATTTCTTATAATCTAATATGAATAGTATTATTTCTTTATTTCTCTCTTTTTAAAGAAATTATTTATAACTTTTTTGTTAAGAAATTGGAATATAACAAATTAAATTGAGTAGCATTTTTTTTTTTTTTGTAAGCTTGGTAGGACTACATCTTTTATCTGTGGAACTTGTGACCTCAATTGAGGGATAGCACAAGATTTGAACCCAAGACTTCTTGTTCGATGAGACTTCATTAGCACAAGATTTTAACGCAAGAACACAATACTTGAACCCAGGAACTTCCGGTTATGTGAGACTTCATTTCCACGGCCATTATCAATTAAAGTATCTGACGGAGACAATTGAGTAGGATTATTATTGTTACTATTAATTATACTATTTTTATTACCTTTTTCTTTGAGTTTTATTATTTTTTCATTAAATAGACATTAGTATTTTATTATTCTTATTATTAATTTTACCCTTGTTTAGAACATATCATTTAATACTTCAATACAAACTTATGTATGCAATACAAACTTGTTTTGTAGTTATTTATTTACTATTATTATTTTAATTGTAAATCTAAC
>APFE031398306.1:144905-165133 GCA_000404065.3 Pinus taeda | reverse complement strand
CAAATACACCAATTGAATTTACATTTCTTTTTTTTAAATACTTACCAAAAAATCATCAAATACGAATTAGATTATATTTATATTTATAATTCTAATTAAAAACATATCATTAAAAAGTATGAACATTATTAAATAAGCATCCAGATAAACTAAACAACCCTGAAAAGGTATGAAAATAAAACATATGATTCATACAGATTGGTGACCACTATATTTATAAAATAATAGAGAGTAATTCTGGAATAGTATCACTGATTACTTCTCATCTATTCAATTATTGAATCTTATCACTTCTGATTAACAGAGGTAAAATGCTTTACTGGTCCACAATTTTGAACACTAGTTGGTTAGAACGATATTCACTGGTTCCATTTTTCTTCTTGGAGGAAGGAGTTTCGTCATGGCGGTGGCTTCATGTAAAAGGGTTTCTCTACTCCATCTTTCTTATAAATTTCATATGATCAATTTATATTTCGGCTTATTCTTTTCTATTTTCTTGGCATTCAGAGTGGTAGAATCAACCATGGCGATGGTTGGATTGGTTTTTTGATTACCGACATCCTCCTTATGGTCATTTTACAGTCTTTTCAATTTGGAATAGGCATCCGTCTCATGGCGTCTACAGGTAAAGGGTTTTTTTGTTCCTTTCCCTAAACCCTGAAGTTAGCTTCTTTATGTCTGGTGCAAGGGTTCACACTAGCCCTCGTTTTTTTCCTTTTCTTGATTTGCATTCGTCACCAGCCTCAACACCACCTCCGTATCTCTACAATTACAGTATTCACACGATTTGGATAGTTGCTTGAAAGAACCGTCATTCGTGTGCATATTACGTCTTTTGTTTTTGTTGCCGGTCTCTATTTTTATTTGTTTTATTTTTTATACTGTGCGTAGGTATGCCAATATACCCTTGCTTTATGTTTCATGCAACTACTCTTAGGATTAACGCTCTGTGTCATTCATTGGGTTTTTCTTGTTTCCTTCCGCCAGGTCTGTTACATCTTCATCTTGTTGGAACCTGAATGCTATGAATTTGAATGCTTGACGTTGCCTAGCTGTAATTGTGCTAAATTTTCGCCTTTCTAGTCTTGAGAATGGCGCAATCCATTTTTTTCTTATCTGGCAGAAATATCCCAATTTTGTTTTGGTTGAAATTTTGCATCTACTTGGTGGCTTGTAGCCAACGGTTATGCTAAGGTCATTATGATTTTTGTTAACTTATTGCCTACTCTATAATTGAATAATAATATTGGGTAATAAGGACATCTACGGGCCCTTGTTGGGTGCTATTTGTATTTTATGAAAGGTTCTGTACATTGTGTCTTGTCTTCCTGTGTCTCTATTTTGTCAGTTTACCAAACATAACTTTGTCAGACTTATTCGCATTCTGTCTTTGGGTTCTAGTGACAAGGACACTTGTGTTAACTTGACAACTTTAATGTAAATTATAGTAAGGTTTGGCTGGAATTTTTTACATGTTGTTATATATGTATACATATCTCGTTGCTTTTGATCCGGTAGGAGAAGAGATTCTAATAATGCTTTTGAACCAGCTGGAATTCCTGGGATTGTGTAACACTTCAACGGTAGAAATTTGTTGTCTGTTTGTTTTAACTTCCGAATGGATAGGTAATTTTTTTTTCTATACTGTACTATGGTTTCATATACTTGTTCCGTCTCCTTCCAAGGTCTATTCTAAAAGGGAAAATGGATGTAACTGTTGAATGTTTCTTCAAAATTATTATAGTTAGTGACTTATAGCCATGCTGATATTATTTCCTTGAGTTTGTACTCTCTTTCATCGCTAATGCCAACTCGTGGTCCTTATACATGGCCATGGTTACGGGACTTCACAACCTTCATAGCTTGAGAATTCACATATTGTTTACTATGAATGCATCTCTTATGACTGTTTTATCTGTGATCAGCTTTAAAATAAAGAATTCCTTATCTTTAAACTAGTGCAATTTGTTTTCCCTATTGTTGTTTAGAAAGTGATATATTAAATCCTATGAATGGGTGCCATTCTACTTTCTGTTATGCGTATAAATCTTAATTTACTAAAAATTTTGTAAAAGATGTCTATTTAAGTGCTTTGCGTCATAGATCTGCTTAACTTAGTCTTTTATTCTTGTGCTCTTAGCATTTAATCTGCAACAGTTCTGAACTCGAAATTCCAACATAAAAGAATACTATTATACTATCTTGCTGCAAAACAAAACCTATCTAGTGTAATACCTCCATATTCTCTTGTATAAATCTAGAGTATCCATAACATAAAATAACTTACCAGTAATAATTACAATGATGTTTTTTCGTTTTTCCTCTTTCATCTATGGCTAAACAGATTATAATTACTCATTAAATTAGTTCGTCCTATCATGCATGTCGTCTTGACATTCGATTCACATGCGCAAAGAAATCACAATCTAACCAGAATTATGCTGATAAGATTAACTTCGAAGTAGAACACTGGTTTCCTCCAACCTTAGAACTGTTTCTTCCCGGTTCACGTGAAAGAAGAGATTTCTTTTACTAATATATCAACAACCTACTTGCAGAGGCCTTTTATACTTTTTCTATTTGGGATTTTTATACAAGCTTAACTTTAGCCATACTTTATTCCAATTTGGATTTAACATTTATCTCTTCCTAAACTTTTAATGGATCTTTCTCTCACATCCATTAAATTTATCTATAATTCTTTCTTTGACACTAATATATAAAATGTACTAAGCATATTCACTCCTCATAAAAATTTCCCATGCATTATTAAGTAAACACAATCAACCAACCTCCTTGCACCCAAAGTTATTAGTAAAATACTTTTATTATTTTTATTAGTTTTTAGCTTTTATTATCTTTAATTAAAAAGACATTTTTTTTATTACTATTGTTATTGATTTGACCCTTGATTAAAACATCTCATTTTATACTTCAATACAATATTTTTTTCATAATATATGAAATGTAAACATATTTTGTAATTTGTATTTATTATTATTCTTTTAATTCATTTTTTATTACTATTATTATTGACCCTTGATTAGGACATCTCATTTTATATTTTAATAAAACATCTCTTCTATAATATAGGAAATGTAAACTTGTTTTCTAATTTATATTATTATTATTTTTTTAATTCTAAATGGAAAGAGTTATTGATATAGTATTTACTTTTGAGCATATTTGACCTAATTTATTTCATATATTTATTTACTATTTCTCATAATTAAAGCTACCTCCCCCAAATTTGATGATTCTATTCGACTTCTGTAATTTCATTCGAGTGGCAATGAATTGAATTTATATGCATACAAAAGTTTGAAGGAGAACCATGTGAAGCTGTTTATGAGACTTACGTGATTTGTTTCTCCATTTCAATCCTTTGTAGCTCTGAATTTGGAAAAACCATCACGTGTGTTACTAGCAAAATCCATCCATCATAATCTAGCGCGCTGCTCCCTTTTACCTAAGATATATATCAAGTTTGTTAGTAGCAAAATCCATGCTTGATCCTTATAAGTTGTAACAGATAAATCTAATTACGTCACCACACAAGATTCATTTATGATAATCTAGGGCACTGCTCGAGGCGATCCTTCTTTTATCCTCCAAGATTCTGACGAGAATTAGGGCAGTGTTTTCACCACCTTTACATACTTATTCAACAAGGGTTGAAATTTGGTGTGGATATTTGATTGGAATATATATTTTTTTAATGCGTGTTTAGTTTGGAGTAGGATTTTATAATTTGGACTTTCCAAAATGATTTATATTTTAATTTAATTATAAATAAATATGAAGTATATTTAATTTTTTATAAGATATTTTAGAATATTTTGAGTTATATTAAGTATAAATTAAAAATTAAAAATTATTTTCAAAGCAGTTTTGATTTTTTAAATTAAAAATGAATAAATTGAAAATATTGTCATTTGAACATGTGGTATATAGGCAAGTTGTATTAGTAAGTTATGATATTGGTTTATGATAATGTAACAAAATTTATTTTTAAAGTCTTTACAATATATTACAAGTTGTAATAATAAATTATGGTATTGGTTTATGATAATGTAATAAATTATTTTTAAAATCTTTATAATAAAGGGGTAAATCTACCTCGTTAATAATCTTGTTGCATGTTTATATGTGTGTATGTCACGTTAGTATTTTTAATAATTAAGAATAATAATAATCCAAACAAAGTTATATTTTAATTAGTTTTTATGATATTTTTGTTAATCTTAATAATGTGAGATGGACCATGTAGTAAATATTTTGATTTATATTATATTTACTATCTATTTAATTTATATGGCTATATTACTTTCGTGGCATTTACTAATTATAACTACAAACAAGAAAAATAAACATTAATAGAAATATTTAGCTTATCAAAATAAAATAGATTGCTAATCCAACATATAACATCATTTTCCCCATTGGTTGACCCATCTTATCTCTCTCTAAGTTGTAGGAAACTTTCTTAACTCACTCAAATATATTTTGAAAGATAAGAGTTTATAATATTTTAGGTGGCAAAAAAAAATATGCTGCAAACCAACATTTATCTTTCCCCCATCCTGTCTTCTTTAGGATTGTCATTGTATATTATGTAATTAATTTTATATTTGGTTATTACCATTAATAAATTATTGAGACACAATTGTCTTATACCTAGATTGCACATGTATAAATAAGTGATTTGATCATTAATATGATTGTCTTTTAATGGTGAGTTTATTCCACCCTCTGTAGAACTCTTAAAATGAAGTATCTTTCCTAATTAAGAAGCATTTATGGTCCCTTTCCTTAGAGTACCTACTTGATTTCTGATATTAAGAAAGGGATTTGTAGTCTCTAAATGTTTGATGAACATCTTTCAAAGTATGGATTAAGTTGCACTAAACTCATGTTTAATGGGTTTCTTAAATCATTTGAGTTAGATTTAGGTGAAGTTTCATCATAGTTTTTTAGTTAAGTGCTATGTGGAAAAATAAATTAGTTAACTAATTTTAAATATACAATCATAATAATCTTCATAAATATGCATAAAATATAAATGTGGAACGGGAAACTCACTCCTGATAATTAAATCATTATATAAAAGTAACAACAAATTTTTACAATAAGCTTCTTTCTCGCTCTTATATCAAACGTAAAACTTGTGTCGAAATTAAAAATGCAATCCCACCAAGCCAAACTCCAAAATCATACTAAACCCCACAACTTTAGATGTAACTTCAAATTTAATCCGCCAAATTTGACCAACCTTTAATATTGTTACCAAAACACAAGTCATTAGGTAGAGTGCAACCTAAACAAACTTCATGCCATGTCACTCTCCTTCTATCCCATGGCATCTAGGTTCACCCTCACTAAGTTTTGTCTCAACCGTCATCTAATTATATGGTGTTTTCTCTGTTGTGTTCCTTTCCACCAAGCTCTCACATTACATATATATCAGGTGCACATATCCATTCCAAGTGATTTGTCAATTCAGCAGAATACCCTTTCACTTTCATCATTTTTTTTCAATTTCCAAATATTTTGACGGGAATTCTATGCAATTACTTCTTTTCAACTTGAATGTTTGGGATTACATGCCATTACATCATGTCAACTGAACACTTTATTTCCCAATCGCATGTTATTGTTCCAATGGTGCCATCATGCTAGCACACTACTTTGTCACACATCTCCACTTGCACCTGCATGGTAGTGGAAACCCCAACTTTTGGGTATCTCACCTTATGCACTATCATATGAGGTCCCCACAAAAATATAGTTTGCACACCCACATTGTGTGTTTGTTCCTATCACATTGAATTTTAGCATGGCACCAAACTCATCTCCACAAATCGTCTCATGTGACTCATTGTAATGGCATGTGTCTTTTCCTCTCACTTAATTATAAGTCTGTTTATCTTGTACAACCATGAAATGTGTGATAACATGTCATTACATGCAGAGTCACCCATGTTGCACCAAGGTAAGGGAACCCCAAAAATTTTCTAGGTAACTGAATTGAAGAAATCAACTCCAACAAGAAAATAATGCTCATTCATGTGACAAGTCCTTGAGGATGAGGGCATTACATCCTTCCCCACTCAAAATAATTTCTTAAATAGAATATGTGCATTTCTATCTTTTCTTTAGTTAACATATCATCATATATATATATATATTTGGTTTGTTTGCTATGAAACATGCATGTATCCATGCTTTACTTACTATTAAAAGTTACATGTGTTCATGAGAATTACTATAGATTTACTACTGCATGTTAATTATTTTTTTTCTTTCTTTATTGACTAAATTATCTATTTATTTTATGTTCTTGGTGCAAACATCCACATGTTATTTAATATAACCAGTAAATACATGTTTCAAAACAAAAATTTCCTAGTAACATAACAACTACAATATTTTTCTTACTTATATGAACACTTCCAAATATAGTAAGAAGAAAAATGTTCCTCCCATCCAATAAGTTGCAACCACAACAATTCCCTATGAGAACATAGATGCTAACAAAATAATAAAATTGTTTCTTCCAAAAGGTATTGGATGCATTAATGATAAACCTCTCAGTCTCAATTCTGAAAAAATAGTATTGATATGCTCTTCATTAGGCAGGTAGTAGCATGAAAGTAATAGGTTTCTTTAAATTTTGTCAATTGATGATCTGTTGTGTTGGAAATAATAACCCCTAGTCAAAGGTTATAGGGTCCAGTGAACAAATTATGGGAAATTAAAAAGTTTAGGAACACACCCTCCTTTACACAATCCAGAATGCAAAACAAAATTTGATTGATTCTTTCTCTGCCCAGTATAATACTTGACCGAGTTGTATGTGGGATGATGTTTGTATATGATATTATCATTGTGGACCACACATAATATATTTATCACCAATAGTTAAATCTGATGTCTAGATGTGGTCAAAGTTGTTGTTAGTATACATGCTTAATTTACCATATAAAATTCTTCAGCTAATTCGTTAACAAAAATTATCCCTACTATTGCACACTATTGAATCAAAATTGCATCTCACATATCAAAATTATGTTTTCTACCTTCTATACTCGGTATATATATATATATATAAATAATAGGAAAACAAATTACAAAGAATATCAACACCACTAGCTCTTTAATTATGACTCTTAGATTTCCATGGTTAAATAGATCAAAATTCTCACCTAGCCATTGAATAACTTCCACCATCATCAATTATAGATTTTGAAATGAATGTTGTTCATGGATTAACCTATACTCCATACATGCCATCTTTGAAGCATCCTCAACTCGATTCCATTGATAAAGGGATCATCGTTCTTCGGAGCTCTGATCAAGCAAACATACATCACCTTTCCTTGAGATGTTTTGGATACCATTATTTAGAAAAATGGTGAAATCTTAAGAATGGTCCTTTAATCCTCAAATAAAAATAGAACAGGAAACTTCATAAAGCAACAAGGAATATATATATATATATATACTTGTGTTTATTTTTTTACCTGTTACACATCGATTTGGATCCTTGTAACGAAGCTTTCAATTTTCCTTCCATACAATTTTTTTGGGTAGTTAAACCCCTTTTTTTATTTGTTGAAGGTATGAAAATGATCTTCAATCATGATACTTTGTCTAAGAGATGTGACTGAAGGCTAATAAATTCATTAAAGATCTTCTCTTAGCTTTATCTAGGGACAAAGCATGGTGGGTTTGGAACTTGCGTTATTATCATTGTTATTGCTTCAACTTGTTGCTTTATCATAGTTGGAATCCAATGGATTGTTGATACCATTACTATTATTTGTGAATTTAAGCATGCGTTTTGATCAGCCTTTTTGGGAAACCCATTTTCCATTAGTCTTTGAAATTGAAATGTGGTACTTTGCAATATCTATGTAACAATGCTTTCCATTTGCATAGAATTTTATACTTTTATTTGATGATGTAATATTTGTCTGGACATTGAAGTTTAATTCATTATAAGGATATATCTATATTATTTTATCTTTTATTTTGTTATTAAATTCGAAGTGATTCTCAAGCAAGAAGGATGTTATAGCCTTTGATTGTTATAGAATCTTGTGTTGGCATGTATATTTTATTGAATATTGGATTTTTATGAATCTATTTGATTTCTTATTTTTCTTTCTTGTAACTAATGGCACTAAACTTGGGATTCATATAACTTAAAATAGGGATAAGTATATATAGTGAGAAATCGGTATATAGGGACTTTGTGTTAATTAACATAGATGAAAGATTGGCTAACATTATTTATAATCAACAACTCCAAGATAAATGGTAATTGATGGAGTTAATAAACAATTATTCAGTTTTGAATATTGGGGCTAAATTTCTTTAGGGTTTGAAGGAACTTGATTTGATTTTTATGAATATATTTCATTTCATATTTTTTTTCTTGCAACCAACACAATTAAAATTGGGATTCATATAACGTAGAAGAGGGATCAAGAATATATAGTGAGAAATCGGTAGAGATGGAATTTGTGTCAATTAGCATAGATGAAAGATTAGATAATATTAGTTACAATCTATACCTACAAGAGAAATAGTTATTGAGGGAGTTAATAGACAATAATTCAATTTCAAATATTAAGGTTGAATTTCATCACGATTTAAAGGAACTTGTTTGGGAACATATTAATATTTGTATGGCCTTTTCTTCCAACAACAATTCTAATGAGTGTTATGTTACTCATAGCCAACATATCTATTGTATCAATTAGAAGTTTAGAAAAAATTTTAACTATGAGTTTGACAATTCGAAGATTTTTGTAGATAGTTAAGAAAAAAATTATTGACCACCTCAACACTCTCAATATCAGTCTCCATATCATGGAGAATATGTTTTAAAGTTGTTATGAAATATCAGTGGGAGCATTGATTTATTGCTATACTTCTCTGGAACTCACACAATTAAAATAAAGGCCACCAGTGATCAACTAGGTGACTAGAAATTGGCATATTTAAAATATTCATTTAACAATCATGAGATAACATCAAACACCATAAAAAGTTCATCTAGCAATCATGAAATTACATCAAATACCATAGAAAATTCCTCTGAGCAAAAAAAATTCACTTGTTTCTAGAGCACAAAATTCAAAAAAAGGAGTTTCCACCAAGTCAATCACGGAAGGTTGTATTAATAATTATTAATGGAGAAGCTTAAAAGGATGTTGAATTTCATTGATTATATTTTTTTTAATAATATTAGATTCCAATAAGACTTGATGTTTTATATCTGAACTTTTCTGGTTTGTTCCCTCTGGCATAGATGTTTCACTTTGTAAATTTTGATTTTTTTAAATAAATAGCTTAAACTAGAAATATATTTTTGATGTTTTTATTGAAGTATATGGTGTGCCTTCTCATCTTCTTGAATACGAAATGACAAAAGTAGACTTAGACTTCTATATTTTTCTAAGTCCAACCTAACAAGTTCATGCCCAGTGTTATGAGATGCCTATAGCCAAGTTGAATCAAAATTTCTAATGGAAGTTATTTTTCCATTTGCTTAGATTGACAAAATAATGTGGAAATTTTTTCCCAACCTTAAATAGGAAAACCTAAATTTGAATTAGAAAAACCTTAAATTTGTTGCAAAATTGAGTGAGGAAGATAACCTAAAAGGACTATTTCGTGCTCTACCATTTTCAGATTTTGCCTAATAATCTATGTAAATTAATGTTAGCGGTGGCCTTTCCCCTCCCATCCTGGGTATCACAATTATAAGATCATAAATTTATTTTATATATTTTTAAATTAGCAGAGATTCATTTTCCATTGAGGGCGGGAAAGATAGAAATATATATTTTATATTATTAAATTTATATAGGTGATTTTCGCATTAAAGTTTAGGAATGGTGAGAAAGATTAAAATTATAATTAATTAGTGAACAAATTTAATATTTCCATTATTCAAATCAATTAAGATTTAAAAAAACCAATATATATATATAATATATATATATATATATATATATATATATATATATATTGAAATTTGATTATGTCTTTGTCTCTTACATGGTGATTTATTGGATAATTTTTGTATTGCTTTGGCGTATATACGAAGCTTTGCAAATAAAAAAATATTATCATTATATTATATTCTATAGTGTGTTTCTTTTTTTGTAAGTTAAAAGACATTGCATATAGAAAATGCACAAAAATTACATGCATATGTGCTTTATGATGTAGTAGTTTCCATTTTTCACAAAAATGTGGAAGGAAGGAGCATCTGCCCAAAAATTAGAAACCAGGTGTCTTCCTCAAAAATTCATTGCATTAAACATAGAGAAGGGTGAAAAGATAGAAACAAGAGAGGTAAATTTAGGTTGGAAAAAATTGTTTAGACCTCCAAAATATTGTCAAACTCATGGATAAAATATTTTGAGTGTTATATTTCATTATAATTTTAAGTAGAGTGATCTATGATGTACTATGAAAACCTTCAGATATTCATTTTTGCCTTCACAATTTTCATTAACTGCAGTCTCCATAAATTTATGACCAGCATTTTATTAAAAAAATGTGATACAGAGTGGTCAATGTAAATCTCAATAACAATTGGATTATTCAAAATTCAACCTTCCAAACCGAAGTTCACTTACTATTTGCTTTATTATAAAAACCAAATTACAAATTTTCAATTTAACAATCATCTCCACCTTTATTTCAACCATTTTGGGCAACTTTTAATCTATTTTCCACCTCTAACTATTCTAAATTTTTTCCCATATTCTATACAAAATGATAAATAAAGTGATTCATAAAACATGTTAGAAATTTCATAAACAAAAATATAATTCGCTTTCAAAAATATTAAGCATAAAAAGTTATCCCTAATATTTATTACTTTAGACATGGCCCTTTTACATATTAATTCTAAATCAATATGATTTTTCTACAGCAGCATAATTTTTTTTAAAGCACATCCATTTAAAAAATCATTTCTTTATCTATATAGCAAACTTCGTTTTTTCCTCTCCTTCTTGTAAAATTGAGCATTTAAATATTACTTTCAATGGCCAACAATAAGAAAATTGGATCGTGAATTTGGAATTGTTAGAACAATAAATAGGATTTGAAAAACATAATTGACCATGAGCTTAATGTTTGACTGATTAAGACTAGATTTTGAGTAATAAGTCACTCTATACAAAACATCCTATGCTAGATATATCTAGTGTTAGATACCTCTCTTACCATACCACTTAATTTACATGGTTCTAAAATTGTAATAATTTTATAGGGTGCATTTCCTAACCATAATGCTACATAATGTGCATCCCATACATATATATATGGCATGGATATGTTTGTCTCAACCATCATGATTATATTTTCCACCTTTTATTGGTCGGTGTTTCCTTTACCTAGCACTCTTCTATCTTTGGTGATGTTTATGCCACTTATATTTGGCCTAGACCTATATAGTTAAATTCCATTATTATGATCGGAATGCAATATGTGGTTCCTCAAATGATATGCGCACCACCAAATTGATTTTAATAATTATATGCATCCACTTGTTTCATAGTGAACAACTATGTGTATAATGATGGTTTCATAGTTAAGAACCATGTGAGTAACGTCCGTTTCACTATTAATGTCACATGTAATTGGATCCCCTCCATAGTTTATCGTAACGCCCCTCCATGTTATGTAAAACTCTGCTAACCTTAGCTAAGAAAGTCTAAGTTTGATGTGTAATGATAAAAGTAAATACATATTAAATAAATAAAATAATTTAGTCACTTGGAAAAGCGAGACACCAAGAGATGAGATTTTTGTCAAACGAATACAAATGGATAAGTATTTCATGATAAGACTTTTAGATAAAATTTCAGATAATTTTAATGGATTTTGAGATAAATATATAGTAAGCTACTGAGCTCAAGAAAGATGCCAAGTTTAAGAAAAACATAAAAGCCTTACGGCAGAGAAAGGCAACCTTTTATGAGGAAAAGCCTCGGTGGAAAGAAAGGCAAGATTTTCTGAGAAAATCCTAGGCAAATGGATAAAAATATCCACCTAAAAGTAGGATGGTGCTAAAAGGAAACCATATCATGAAAAAGGGTATTAATTACCCACTAAAGAGATCAACATAAAGTAGTTGATCCATTGTAAGAACTTTCGGCTCAGGGGTGAACTGTTGAAAGTGAGTTTTAGGTTAGGTAGCAGTGATTCGTTTTTCCATGTGACATTTTTTCAGACATTCGGGTTTGCATGGGATGTTTTTTATATTGGCCCCTTACTCTCTATGTTGTCGATTCATTTAGCATACCAGAGAATTTTCTTTAGTTGTCTTTTGGTTTTAGATGATTAGATAAATTGCATGTTACCATTATGCTTGAATAGAGTTGGTTGTGTTAACTTTGTTATGAGATGGTTATATATGGTTGCATGTGAAAATTATTGGAAATAAATGTAATCCAAGTTAAATTTCGTGAAGGAACATAATATGTGGGGTTTAAGAAATAATTGCCATGTTGTCACATCTTTAAACCTATGGGATATCTTATTTTTTAAGACGGTGAAAAATTATGTATGAGACACTATGTATGATTATAACTATTTTCTAAAGATTGAAATTGTATAGCCTATGGTTCAGGTAAATTAATCATAATATGCATCATGGAGGAAACTGCATCCAATGAGGCTCTTTTAGCTTATTGTTCCTATTACATAACATATATATATGTTAGCAATCCATTTGAAAATGGTAGTAGGAATATGATCATGCTAGCTATGGTATATTTATGATAATGTTTCCATTAATGTTGATGTTCAGTTAGCAAAAGAAGGAAGCCTTTATGCATAATATTTTCTTGTTGAATGCCCAGGTTCGGTTCTTCCTCTGACTTGTAATACATGCATAAGGGTTGATTTAGAAAGTACTATTAAAGTCTACTTATTGAACCTAAGAGTCCACATCGTGGATCCAATGGAACGTAGTAGGTAGTTGGTGGTATTGTGCCACATAGGGTATGTGAAAATGGTATTGGAGCCCTAAGTTCAATCATTTCGGCCTATGAGCCAATCCACCTCTATCTAATATGAATGAGTTGTAGTTTTTCTTCCAATGAGTTCCAAAGCGGTATCTTAACATTAGAATTCTTAGTCGTTGAAATTAAATCTTAAAGTGATTTTTTTGTAAAAGGAGGTTGAAGCAATAGCATATGTATCATCATATAATATAATATAATATATGTTATGTTAAATATATATTAATATTATATTTATTATTTGAAATTAAAGATAAATTGAACTAGGGTTGTGGAATGGATAAGGTGATAACTGAATAGAGAATGAAGTCTTGCTCACGAACCGTATAATTAATTTTGTTCCCATCACTTTCAAACAGAAGTAGTTTCAAACACATGAGTTAGAATTCAAAGCTTACAATCGTAGTGGTCGTCCACTGGGTCACCGAACATAAAACAAGGGTAGGGTAAATGCATGCATGATTTTTCGTACTCTTTTCGCGATAAGTTTTCTTCACGTTGAAACTATGTTTCAAGGGTTCTTTGAGTTTTCTCTGAAATTACCTTTGAAAACCCATCGCACATTATATATATAGATATATATATATGAACGTTTCCCTATCATTTCTATCCATACATCACTAAACTTCTGAAAGTTCAGAATTGCAATTACCATATTGGAATTTTTCGAAAGATAAATGGTGCTCTACATTTAGGCTGATGAAAATAGGGAGCAGGTTCCTCTACTATCTCATTTCTCATCCGAAGATGACCTTCATCCATGATATCTGCGTTGAAGAGCATATATATTCATGGAGAATTGTTATGATTACAACCATCGCAGTAATTTGAAATTTCTCCTCCTTTCCTTCAACCTCTTTTACTATTTCATCTCGTCGATTGATGTTATGGGAAATTACCTAGTAATACAGTCATGTCCTTGCCAAGTTAGGTAATGAAAATCTAGAATGGTTTTACCATACTAAGACTAAATAATGTGTTGAATGGTAGGAGAGGCAAAGTAATTATCGCTTAGTTGGGGATACCCAAACATTCCATGAGGGGTTCTATGATATCTCAATTTTTCCAATCGGTATAGAAGACCCCACAAGACCAATGACCTTTCGGGCAAGCCATTGTGCTATTGAGAGTTAGGGAATGTGTTCAAATTAGCCTTTCCAACCCAGGAGACAGGGGACATGAGGAAACTGTTCGATTTTTTTTATTTTACAGGAGATGAGTGGAAGCTTAGTATTGCATTTTTGGGACAGTAGACGAGGTCCTTGGCCCTTCCCCTAGCCTTAAGATGAGATGGGTCCTGCTCACTCGGGAATACCCTCCATAATGCATCAAGGTCTCTAAGGATGTTGGTTGAACACATCCAACTATTCTCGTATCAAAGTTTAGACTACTTTCTCGATAGACTAATATATTATCATGTAAGAGATTCACCATGTTTTCTAATTTTCATGTTATCATATATCATGTGATACAAAACTGTTCGGTTGACTAAGACGTTAACATGCAAAGAGAATTGAAATATTTTTGACTGTCATATATCATATCATATGAAACATCCATGCACCAAAATTTATTCGATTGGATAATATTCGAAGATTTTGTTTCATGGAGAATTTAGAAATTGAATATAAGGCAAAAGGGTGTTAGATGTCGGTTTAAAGAAAACATCACTTTCCAAATTAATTAACCAAGGAAATCACCTTTACGGTGGTTGTTTCCTTTTGAATCGTAGTGTCGGCTTTCTGCTGCGTTATATGTCGATATGAATGCTATAAAAGTAGTGTATGGATGGCATTTATCCTGCTCCTCCCAATGCCAACGTAGTCTCAACTTTATCCCTTCTATGCATTGTAGAAGCCACATGTAAAGTTGAATGGAAAGAGCTAATGTTTCCCCTATTTGATTTTCACCTTATCCACTTAGCCGGAAACACTTATCCACTGAGTTGGAGATGTTTCCATAAGGATCATATATTTTTGTATCTTTACATGCAACATATAATTAAAGTTGTCAAAAATCATTTTCAATATGGCTATAGTTAGAAATAATGGAGAAATGGTTATGTGGTTGTAACGTACCTTCTTAGTTTAGGAGTTGTTCCTAGAGTTCAGAGGTTGTTTTCAGCCACCTATTTTTCAGTCAAGTATTTAATATGTAATCTTCATCCATGTAATGCAGTGAGTGTGATTGTGAGCATGTGTCTCCTCCTTTGTATGAGTGCAGTCTCCAAGTGAAGTACACACCTGTGAGCTGCAACTCCTTTTGATTAATTCAAAGTTTAATTATTTTTATCTTGGTATCAGAGCTTAGGGTAGAGGTAGCCTTAATTTTTTTTTGGGATGTATCATTAGTTGCACATATGTAGTGGTAGGAGAGCTTGTAAATGTATCTGTGTGATCAGGTGGAACTGCAGTAACACCTGGAGTGAAGGGTCTCAGATGACTGATCATCTCTGAGCTGGAGAAAAGGTTGAGCAATTGGCGCTACTTTTTAAAGAAAAAGCGCGCCATTGGTGCTCGTTTGGGGCTGAAAAGCGCACCAGGAGCAATTGGCGCTACTTTTGGGCTTAAAAGCGCGGCATTGGCACTGGTTTTGGGCTGAAAAGTGCACCAGGAAAATTATAACTAAAATTGGCACGGATCTGTGGCTGTTAAGCGCACCAATTTTCGTTTTCCGCAATTGGCGTGGATTTTTAGCTATTCAGAGCGCCATAGAGCCAACCTCTTTCTCTCTGGAAATCTACAAATTTTTTTTTTTGTTGCAGATCTGGAGTTGCCCGGTGGTGGCACGTGGAGATTTCTGCTCGGTGGCAGCAGATTTGATTTTCCCGGTGGTGGCGAATTGAGGATCCTTGATCAGCTTGGAGGTAGCAGATTGGATCTGCACAGTGGTGGCGAATTGGGGTTCCGTGATTAGACCTGCCCGGTGGTGGCGAATCAGAGCTCTGTGATCTGCTCGGTGGAAGCAGATCGGTGTTTTGCCCGGTGGTGGCGCAGTGCAGCTCCTTGATCTGTTCGGTGGAAGCAGATCGCCCTTGCCCGGTGGTGGCGTGTTGGAGCTTGCCTGTTGATCTATTTGGTGGTAGCAGATCGGTTTTTCCCAGTGGTGGCATAGTGAAGTCCCTGATCTGTTCGGTGGCAGCAGATCGGACTTGCCCGGTGGTGGCACAGTGATGTCCCTGATCTGTTCGGTGGTAGCAGATCGGATTTGCCCGGTGGTGGCACAGTGAAGTTCCTGATCTGTTTGGTGGTAGCAGATCGGACTTGCCCGGTGGTGGCACAGTGAAGTCCCTGATCTGTTCAGTGGCAGGAGATCGGACTTGCCCAATGGTGGCACAGTGAAGTTCCTGATCTGTTTGGTGGTAGCAGATCGGACTTGCTCGGTGGTGGCCGATTGAAGTGTTCAGTTGGGTGAAAATGAACAATAGTTTGGAATCATACCTCCATGAGTCTGGCAAGCTCGATGGAATGAACTTCTCTTACTGGAAGTTCAAAATGCAAACTTTGCTGGAGAGTGCGAATGCATGGTTGATCATCTTGGGAAATGAGCAGAGAACTGGAACATCGACCCAAGAACAGGATTGGGATAAGAGAAAAACAAAGGCGAAAGTCATACTGAAGATGTCTGTCAAAGACAACATTATCCCCCATATCAGAGATTGCAAGTCGGCGGTGAATATATGGACCACAATCAAGAATCTGTACGAGACACAAAACACAAATCGTGTTCTGGCACTCAAGGGAAAATTGTTTGCATTAAATATGGATGAGAATGAATCCGTTGGTGGATTCATGGCCACAGTCAAGGATCTGAAAGACAAATTGGGAGCTATTGGAGAAAAGGTATCAGATTCAGATCTGGTTACACTTACACTGAATAGAATGACCGATGAATATCAGACATTCATCTCAGGGTTGTCAGCGAGAGAAAAATCCCCCTCGTTTGATGACCTAACAACGATTCTGCTCCAGGAGGAGGAACGACGACAGAATCTGAAAACTCAGAGCAATGACTTAGCTCTGATGGCGAAGAGGTGACAGTACAGAGGAAAGCAGCACCAGCACCAACATCAGCATCAGCAACAGTAGCAGCAGCAGAAAGGGGCCAACTCTTTTCAAAAGAGACCATTCAGAGGTATGACTGATAGTTATGTTAAGAGATGTTTTTACTGTGGGAAGCCTGGCCACCAGATTAAAGAATGCTATAAGAGGCAGGCAGATGAAAGAAAAGGCAAACAGAGGAAACATCAGGGGTGTTTTGCTGGAGAAGAGGATGACCACAGCCATGATCTTCGATTATTCACAGTCGACTGTGCACTTTCAACATCAAAAGGAGACAAGGATAATATATGGTATGTAGATTCTGGCGCATCCTCGCACATGACCGGTAAGAGAGATTGTTTTGAATTTGTTGAAGAATCTGCATGTGGATCAAAGATTTATTTAGGAGATGATAGTGTGTATGAGATCAAAGGATGTGGGGATATTCCTGTCAAGCTACCTAGTGGCGACATCAAACATCTCAGAAATGTTTTATATGTTCCAGGAATTAAAAAGAATTTGATCTCTGTCTCTATGATAACAGACCAGGACATGCAGGTGAAATTGTTCAAGAATGGATGTGTCATTCAGGATAGTCAATTGGAGACAGTTGCAACTGGAGTATGTGTGGGAAATTTGTACAGACTGGATGCAAGGAGCATGCCACAACAAGCGATGGTTGCAGCAACATCAACAGTTGAGAATCTCTGGCACCAGAGATTTGGACACCTAAATCTACAAGATCTCATATTACTCAAAAAGAAAGGTATGGTCGATGGTCTTCCTGCTTTACATAATGTCAAACTAGAATGTGATGGATGTGCATTAGGGAAGATGCATAGAGATGAATTCCCTTTGCATGTTAACAGAAAAGAAAGAGACATCCTAGAACTAGTGCATACAGATATTTATGGACCTATGCAGACTAGGTCTTTAGGAGGTGCATACTACTTTCTACTGTTTACAGATGACTGCACTAGGTTCTCTTAGGTGTATTTTTTAAGCAAAAAGAGTCAAGCTTTCCAATACTTTAAAGAATTCAAATCGATGATAGAGAACCAAACAGGAAAGAAGATAAAGATTCTCTGCTCAGACCAACGGGGAGAATACAGGTTAGGTGAGTTCATGAACTTCTGCAAGCAGCATGGGATTATACAGCAATTCACAGTGCCACACACTCCACAGCAGAATGGAGTAGCAGAACGCAAGAATAGGACCCTTGTGGAGTTCGCGAGAAGTATGCTTCAAGGTAAGGGTATTTCTAATGGTCTTTGGGCAGAAACCAATAATACTGTTGTTTATTTAAAGAATAGGAGTCCTACCAAAAGTCTTGGCTTCAAAACCCCCTTTGAAGCACTATTTGGACTCAAGCCAGCACTCGGTCATTTAAGAATATTTGGATCTAAAGCTTTTGCTCATATACCGAAAGCAGATAGGAAAAAGCTAGACCCCAAAGCCTTGAAACGTATATTTGTAGGATATGGCACAGAGTATAAGGCATACAAGTTATATAATCCTGTGACTCATAAAGTTTTTGCGAGCAGAGATGTTGTTTTTCATGAACAGAATGAAGATAGAAAGGAAGACTCTAACAATGACAGTCACATTCCACTGCTGATAGAACTGAACAGTGAAGAAGAAGAAGAAGAGCAGGAGCAGGAGAAAAATAGGAAGAAGTAGTAGCAGATAGTTTAATAAGTGATAATACAGGCCCGGGAAGTGCTGAAATAGATAGAGTTGAGGTAAGTCCTTTACCTAGAAGATCAGGTAGGAAGACTAGACTACCTGCAAGATTGCAAGGCTATGCTTTAATGTCCAAAATTTTAAACATTGTAGAACCTTCAAACTATGAAGAAGCTAGTAAATCAGATGAATGGAAGGCTGCAATGCATGAAGAAATGGAATCAATATATAGAAACCATACTTGGGACTTAGTTGAGTTGCCAGAAGGAAAAACCCCTATAGGTTGTAAGTGGCTGTATAAACCTAAGATAAATGTAGATGGGAGTGTAGAAAAATTCAAAGCCAGACTGGTAGCAAAGGGTTATTCACAGCAAGAAGGCATAAATTTCGATGACACCTTTGCCCCTGTAGCTAAACTAAATACAATTACAATGCTAATCTGTTTAGCAACAAAACATAAATGGAAGCTACACCAGTTAGATGTTAAGTATGCATTTCTGAATGGAGAATTAAAGGAAGAAATTTATTTAGTACAGCCTCCTAGTTTTGTGAAAAAGGGACAGGAGCATTTAGTGTGTAAATTGCATAAGGCACTTTATGGTTTGAAACAAGCACCGAGGTCATGGTATGACAAAATTGATTCATTTTTTATTGAGCATGGTTTTCATAGGAGCCTCAACGATCCAAACTTGTATACCAAGATAAATAAAGAGAGGCAAATAATTTTGATTTCTTTGTATGTGGATGACATGATAATAACAGGGAATGCAGATAATTTGATCAAAGAAATCAAGCAGCAAATGTCACAAGTATTTGAAATGAAAGACCTTGGACATCTTCATTATTGCCTAGGTTTGGAGGTGTGGAAAGATTCTTGTCAAACTTTTCTAACCCAAGGAAAGTATGCCAGAACCCTATTGGAAAGATTCAGAATGGAACAGTGTAAAACAACAACAACACCATTGCAGCAGAATCTTAAGTTAAGCAGTGACGATGGCACAAAACAGGTGGATGCTACTTTGTATAGACAGCTAGTCGGAAGTTTGATCTATCTCACGACAACTAGGCCTGAACTGGCATACTCTGTTAGTGTGCTGAGCCAGTTTATGTCCAGACCACTTGACAGTAACTAGAATGCAACAAAATGTGTGTTGAGGTACCTTAGTGGTACTTGTAATTATGGTCTTTTATACAATGACATTTCTGATGTTACTTTAGCAGGTTATTCAGATTCAGATTGGGCAGGCAACCTGGATGATCGTAGATCCATCACAGGATATGCATTTAGTATTGGATCCGGGGTTATTTCGTGGAGTAGAAAAAAGAAAAGTACTGTAGCATTATCATCATGTGAAGCAGAGTACCAGGCATTGTGTGCAGCAACATGCGAAGCCATTTGGTTGAGGAGATTGCTCAGTGATGCAGGCAAAGGAAAAAAAGAAGCAACCAG
>APFE031398306.1:84558-122946 GCA_000404065.3 Pinus taeda | reverse complement strand
TTACTAATTATAATTACAAACAAAATAAAAAATTTAAAATTAATATAGTATTTAGTCTAACAAAATAAAATAGATTGCAAATCCAACATATCCAATAATTTTTCCCCATTGGTTTACCCGTCCTATCTTTATCTATGGTGTAGGAAACTTTCTTAGGCTAACCAAAATATATTCTGAAAGAGAAGCAATTATAATATTTCAGGTGGCCAAATAAAATATGTTGCAAACCAACATTTATCTTTGACCCGTCCCATCATAACTAATTCATCCATTTGTAATTCTTTGTTTTTCCCTGAACAACAATTCATCTTCAAAAAATTGTTTTCCAACTTAAAGAATAATTGGGCTGATTTAAATCCATATACCATTCCTTTAGGGTTAATTGTTATTAACTAATTTTTCTTTGGGATTGTTATTATATATTATGTAATTAGTTTTAACTTTTTTTTTAGCATTAATAAGTTATTGAGACACAGTTTCCTTGTACATAACTTGCACATGTTAATATGATTGTCTCTTCATTGTAGAGCTTATTCCAACCTCTCTACAATGGTATCAGAAGGACAATGAAGAATTAAAAATTTTTAAAATTTGGATGATGAGAGTAGAACATGGATTTGTTTTTCCAACGATGGTTTTGAATTTTTTTAATGCACATATATATATAATTTTTGGAAGTCGATTCATAAGAAAATCATTTTTTTGGAATTTGAATTTAATTAAGTTTTATTTATAAAACTTAATTATATACCAGTAATATTTTGAAACCTATTCGATTATTTGGATAAGAGACAATTTTGAAATTATTTATTGGAGAGATAAGTTTATAAAAGAGACAAAAAAAAGTTGCAACGACTATTGATATTTTTTCTTAGAGAACCTCAAAGGTGTGAAAGAGGCACCACAAGAATCACAAAGGTAAAGAAAATTTACTAAGATTATTTTGTTTTTACTTGTGACAGTAAAATATTAATGCCATCATGATTTCAATAGTTTCCATAGCTAGAGTTGGGAAGAGCTGGGCTTAACGGAAAACAAAATTATTAAGAATTGTTTCACAATATTAAAGGTGCCCTTATTTTTAATTATTTGTGAGAAGTTTGTCAAGGAAAGGAGAAAAGCAACGTGTAATTTGGGAGGAAAAAAGCAACAGATCATATGCATTAATCATTGTGTCAATGACAGAGGAGGTAAGACAATATATCATTTCTTGTGATACAACATATGAAGCATTACAGAAGTTAAAAGAACTTTATGATTAACATTAAGAAATTGAAATTATTCATTTTTTTGTAAGATTATTCAATTTGGAGATGAAATACAATGATCCTCTAAAGATGGCTTCTTAAATAAAAGCTATTTTCTATGAAATAAAAGAAATTGGTATTGAAGTAGATTTACTACTTACTGATTTTATTAAAGTTCTTCACCTTGTATATCCACGCTACTTAGAATCTCTAGTGGGAAGATAAAAGACATTACATTTGATAAACTAGTGATTACCTCTTGAATAATATCATGTATTACTTCTTATCTACTCAATTATTGAATCTTATCACTTCTCACTAACAGAGATACAATGCTTTACTACCAACTAAACTAACCCACAAAGATACAATGCTTTAATACTAACTAAACTAAGCCTCAGAACCAGGACCAGGAGGACCTTCAGAAGCAGAAGCTAAAAGAGCAATATCATGATTGTCCGTGACCTCTATCGTCGATGCGTAGAAATTACAACTGACATGTATATTTCTTATTGTGCACCTAATGATGCATGTGTTTCTAATTTCCACATCATATACTGGTATACCCTCTCACAATGTGTAGATCATACATTGACTCACTGAAATGTCTCTCCGCAAACACACTTGACCAAGTCTCAGGTTCTCCCAGTAATTTAGAGTAATGGGCGATCCATCTTTGTAACACCCCTCTATTGTATGGAAAACTTGGCTAACCTAAGCTAAGAAAATCTAGTTGTGATGTGTAACAGGAAAATTAAATTCTTAATTATTAAATAAATAAAATAATTTAATCACTTGGAAAAGCGAGACACCAAGAGATTAGATTCTTGCCAAATCCCATTGGTGAATGGGAAGGGATAATCCTTTCATGATAAGACTTCTAGATCCAGTTCTAGATAATATTAATGTATTGGAGATAAATATCTATTAAGCTACTTAGTTGGAGAAATATGCTAAGTTAAGGAAAACATAAAAGCCTCGTGGGAGAGAAAGGGAAGATTTTATGAGGAAAAGCCTTGCGGGAAAGAAATGCAAGCTTTTTTAGTAAAAGCATAGGCAAATGGATACAGAAGATCCATAAAATTAGGATGCCACTACTGAAAATGATATCATGAAAGAGGGTATTAACTACCCATTGAAGAGATCAACATGAGGTAGATAATCCAAGGAAATAACTCTCAAGTCGGGGGTGAACTCAAGGAATTTACTTCTAGGTTGGGTGGCGGTGCTCAGTTTTCCAAGTGAGTCTCTTTAGCTAAGATAGTTTACTTCAATTGCCTGAGATGTACTATATGTGGCCTCTTACTCTTTTTGTTCTCTCATCTTTAAACTTATGAGTATAATTTCATGTGTCATTTTATCATTCATTACTCATGATGTTGTCAAATTTCTGAGTGTATAATGTATGAAAAATATTTGTTCTTGATATGATGGAATAATCACGAAGAATTATGCATGAAACAATTATGCAGGAGGAATAATTATGTGTTTAAGGTGTGAAACTGTATAGTCTAGGGTTAAAAAAATTTATGCTATGCATTACGCTTCAAGAGGTGAATTGCATCCATTGAGGCTCGTTTAGCTAATTTTTCATACTGTATAAGTAATACATTTGACTGTACCAATAGGGCTATGATCATGATTATGGAAATGCTACTTATGGTATATTCATTACAACATCCCATTAATGCTTGCGTTGAATCCTCATAGAAATGAAGTCTCGATGCTTAAATATTGTTGATTGAATGCCATGATTTATTATATTCTCCAAGTTGTAATTTATGCTTAAGGATTGATCTGGAATGTAATTCTATTAATTGAATCTAAAATTCCACATCATGGATCAAGTAGAGCATGGAAGGAAATTTTAATAATGTGCCCAAGGGGTATGTGAGAAATGGTATCGAAGTACAAAGTTCAAATATTTCGGCGTAAGGGTCACCCCACACCTGTAAGATATGGAGGTCCTAATGATAGGTTTAGTTATAAATTTCTATAAGAAAAATATTCTAGAATCCATCAAGGTTGAAATTAAATCATAAAAGGATTTATGGAAGGAGGATTTTGTAGCAAGAACATATATAATATTATTATATTGATTACTCTAAATCAAAGGTAATTCTGACTAAGGTTTTTTGAAATAATGGATATTGAATAGAGAGTGAAGTTTCCCATGTTATTGGACAATCATTTAACTAGTTGTGTTTCCCAATTTCTTAAAGGAATCACTTAAAAACTAAATTATCCCATTGGATCATTAGATAGTGAAGGAATAAGGGTAGAATTCCTGAGAGGTTACATGCCTGAAATGAGATTTCAAACAATATTCCAATGAAAATTTCATTCTTATAATGATTTTGTAGTTGGTAATGTATGTAAAAATAAGGTAATGAATATATCATCATAATGTTTGTATCATGCTTTACAAAGGAATATAAATTAAAACATTAAAAAAAATTAAGGGGGGGATACTAAGATACGTTGTGATCATATAAAGGCATGGAAATTCCAAAAAGAGGCAGTAAAAATAATGTGACTTTTTATATAGATAATTATGCAACAGTAAGCAACACTAGTTATAACGTGCTTACTGAAATTCCCTTCTTTCATAATTATATTTGAATTGAAAGAAAATGTATAAATTAATTATTCCATCCATCCAGCCTTCTAAATTAATCTACCCAGCTAGGTAAGCCAGCAAGAAACTAATAATGAGAAGGTTTTCAATCCTCATGATCAATAAAACATGAAGGTCACATTTATCAACGTAAGCAAGGCTAAACCATCGTTTTAAAGTAAATTATTGTGGGCAAGGATTTTAGGTATGGCCACAGCCACATCAGAAAGTATTTATTGCAGTATTTGATATTTTATTTTTATACCTCTCCCCCTTTGTTAACAAATGTTGGACTTCTAATTCATATGACAGCATTGTACAAATTATACGATGCCATGCAATCCCATCTAGGCTGATGTCGAATGCATTCGATGGATTTGGTATTCATGGTTCTGGTAGAAAAGTAAATCATGCTAGATAATACCAGATATGGTGCCCATTATTACCTCCACTACCGATATTTCTTATGAGTCTTATGGTGCGTAGTGCATGCAAGTCTAGACTCTTGTGCTTGATTGTGTCTTACGATGCTTAGTGGAATCGACTTCAGTGCTTGATGTGCATGATTATTGGTAAAAATGGAGGTTTGGCTCAACACCAGCCATGATTACATTGAATTATGACATGGCAAGAGACTTTCTTAGCTCCCATCTCTATGTAGACCAACCATTAAAACAATCTTCTCACTTTGCTACTCATCTATTCTCTCCATGGAAAATTGCAGCCCACAAAGTCGATCGTGAGGTGAACTACACGACAATTCTTTCTGACATACTGAATGAGTCTAATATTAGATATTTTGGGTTGGATACATTATAATTATGTGATAGTGGTATGAGATTAGAGTATGCATAGTTATGGTTGTGGTATGATCAATTGGTTTCTAAAGAAATAGAGATATAAATGCAGAAAGTGTTAGATGGTAGATTTAAAGCACAAAATCACTTGTCAATTTGATTAATTGAGGAAATCACATATTTCCTTTCCCAATTGGTAATGCCATCATTCCCAGTTTCTTTATCCTTTGAACTAATGGCATTCATTGGTGGATTGGATTTCGACAAAAAGTTTCATAAGATAATGTGTGACACGCATTAAAAAGTAGTCAGTGGAGAAGCGTTATCCTTATTTCAATTCCACAGACATATCATGCTTTTTGTTTCTGTAATAGGTGTAATCATGGAAAATTATTATTCTAAATTGGATGAGGATAAATAATAAAATCATTTCAACGTCATCTCCTCCCTACATGTAATGACCAAGGGCACATAGAAGAGATCGGTGTGAGGGTTTTAATAATGAAGGAATTATCTCCTCTTTTTCATCCAGTGAATAAAATTGGGAGAAAATCCATCACTTGACATTGTCTGGTTTTCCCGGGTACAGTAGCTCAATAGGAATTTGCATTAAATAGGTTGGGATGCCAATATGATTCTATCAATTGATACGGTATTAGTAAGATTGTAATATTGAGATATTTTTGTAACATCCCTCATGGGCTCTTCCCTTGGATTTGGCAGCTTGCAGCATGGGTAGGATGGTGGGAGAGGCATCCTACGAGAGATACCGAAGGTGAGATCCCGTGATCATCTTCCAGGAGGGCAAGATCATGTGATCATCAGCCAAGACCCCATTGCTGGTACCAGGCGATCAACAACTGTAAGAATAGTGTGTTAAGTAATTTCATTCTTAGGAGATTGAAAGACCACCAGGCTCCTCTGGTAAATAAAATGGGTTTCCATATTCACATGAGATCAAATATTTCAATGGAGAAGTCGAGGTTGGCCATGGAGGCTCCCTTTTGTTGTCCATGGGAAACAGGTTTAGAAAACAGGTGTGAAGTTTTATTTCATGCATTGTTCAATTGTCACATTTCTTTTTTAAATATTCCTCAAATCTACAATTGGCCTAATAATACCAACAACCAGTTGTAAAATAATTTAGTAATGTCTTAGACAAGGTTGGCTAGAATGTAAATATACAAGTGTGGCTTGATTAAAGCAGAAAAGCATGCCCATAGGGTGACCATTGTACTCTCCAACTCTAAGAAGGGGAATCATTTAACTTATGGGAAGGTTTGTTAGTGTACAAGAGAAATGGAATTTCTAAACAATTTTAGTTCATGTGAAACTGAAAGCCTTGGAACTATTTTGACTACTTGTTTCCCTACGTCATCCTTGGAAGCAAGTTTCCTTGTAATCAAGGACCAAAGATTGGATAAGAACACTAAGAATGTTTTCTTTTAGAGTAAATATATATATGCTCATATACTAGTTCCAAAATTAACGAAAATGGCATCACTTTCTTTTATCACAATTGAAGGAAATCAAGGAGAGGAAGATTGTATGAAAAAAATCAAGAAATATTTTTATTAACAATAGCTTTGAAATTATTAGTA
Source organism: Pinus taeda (assembly GCA_000404065.3). Taxonomy (NCBI): domain Eukaryota; kingdom Viridiplantae; phylum Streptophyta; class Pinopsida; order Pinales; family Pinaceae; genus Pinus; species Pinus taeda. The sequence continues at coordinate 116,684 of APFE031398306.1, read as the reverse complement.
TGAAGTTAATATTATAGAATTGCATGAGTTGAAATATTTCTAACTAAATGATTTTGTACATTGGAAGACTATGTAGACTAAATAATGGAGTTTAAAAAAAAAGCATGGCAAATACCTATTGGTAGTGGTAGGTATAGTATATTTTATTTGGTACACCTTAATGTGTGAAAAACACCAAAACATGTTGATAGATATGCCATGATTTCCTTGAGGACAATGATATCATTGTTAGAGCAGTCTACATAGTTATTTAAATAGTCCAAACAAGATTATCAGACTTGGGGGCACTTTGGGTATAAACGAACTACACAGAAGAGTGTGTACAGTTTATATGAATTATTTTGTTTTATGCATAAAACAGAAGAATATGAATACTTAAGGTGAAATTCACATGATGTTTGAAGGGGATACTCATCATGTGATTACATGCCTATTCTTACATATATGTATGGCTTGCATGTAGGACCCATTTGCTTGGTTACAATGAGGTGCATTAATATGATTACATGTGTGGATGGATCAAATTTCTCACAAATTAACATGAGTTAAAAATTGATTTAAGATGTTAGATATTCATAATCATTCTTGAGAAGTAAACAAAGTGGATATTTAAAATATATTTAGAGAGTCAAAATATGTGGTGTATTTGATTCTTGATAGATACAATAAAAATCAAACATTAAACTATATTTATCTTATAAGTCATTAATTAAATTTCTAAGTCAGTATCTACATAAATGAATAAGGTTGAATTCAACCCTTGCACTTATATTTCATTTCTTATGTCTTGGATAGCAATATTAGCATTATGAGAAGGCTACACTAGAACAAATAATTGTACAATGTTGAATTGTGGTGGAACAAAGAATAATGCAAAAAGGAACAACAAGCAACTAACATGTTGATTGTTTTTTATAATAAGAAATGGGCAACCATCAATTGGTTATCTTTTATTGTGCCTACTTATTGAGGGTGTGGAGATTAAATTTATATGTTATACTGAGGAAGTTCCCAAAACTTAAGCTATAGTTGAATGCTCTTGTGAGGGCACAACTACCTGAAACCATGAGTTGAAATTGACATAGATTTAGATGTTCGTAATAGAGAAGAAAGAATAATGGATACGTTATGAAAGTTGAATAAGTGATTTTAAAGTATGGTTATTGGATTAAAATTTTGATATGGTTATCATATTATTCTACTCAAATTAAAATCAAATTATGAATGGTATGATTTATAAATAAGAACATAGCTTGATAAAATACAATCTAATGCCAGTAAAGATAGTCCAGTCAAGGGCATAACTTAACGAAATAAATTTTATGCGTAGAAGAGATCTTGAAATATGAAGGGCAAAAATTTTGAACCCTTATAAAAAAAAGAGTAGATGGAATCCAAATAAATAATTTGAAATAAATTCATAACATTCTATCAAAATTATCTGAAATTGAATGAGTATATGTTGAGGAAATTCCCATGAAAAATCATTAAACTCATGAAATGCAGGTCTCTGTGTGTGGTAGGAGACTATGTATTCTAAAAATTGTCTTTAATTTAATTTTTTAATTAATACATCTGCATGGAATGATGCAATTCATTATGGATGTGGTATTTCCATTAGTTTAATCGTTAAAGGAAAATGCTCCAAATATACATTGTTGAAGGAAACTAAACCTTAGAAGGTCATTATTCAGACATTAGGTAACAACATGCATACCAAATTAAATATGCATAGGTTGGAACTACAAGTGTCTTTGAGGAACACAATATCTAAATAATTGTAATAAATAAGAACCACAAATTATATGTTCAATCTAGATTGAGCTACGGTGAGAATTTTGAAGGGTATGCACACATCCAATACAACTTACTGTATGCAGGAAGACACCATACATTAATAACTTTATGACCTTCATAAATAGGTCAATGGGACTCACGCCCAAAAGTACAAACACATAATGGAAGTATAAAAGTAGCTCCTAAGGCTCGTGCTTAATCTATACCTGGATGGATATGCACATCAAGACTGTGAGGTTTGAGGTTGCATGCTTTGATTCTACACATTGGAGTTCAAGTAAACTTAAGAATGTGCCTTTGAACTTGTATTTAATATTGTCTTACATATATGAATATTTCAAATCTAAACTAAGAAAAATATGCTTTTAGTAGAGGGATTGTGGATGTTGCAAAGGCACTTCATTTGGAAAGTGATAAGATCAAAATGATCTGATGTATATATAAACTTTATGAAAATAGAAAAGACAAAAATATTGGATATAGTGGTAGAGAAATTCAAACACGGCCTAATGGCTAGTAAGAAGTACTTTAGATTTAGAGCATGACTTGTTTGAATTAATTAACAAGTTCTTAGCAAACCTAAAATGTATCACATTAAAATAGATTATGAGGATCTAAGGATATTATGGTGGTAATAAAATAATACATGCACCGAAGGAGTGACATATATAAGGTTCTGGAAGAGAGAATAATAAACCAGACAATATTCTATTGTTGAATCAATATGATGCTTTAACCATATTTGATGGATAAGTGGTACTGGTAAGCGAGATTGTTCCATACAAAGATAATTGCTTTCAATAAAATGATACCTAGAAATCTATCCAAATCAATTGAAAATGGTACAATATGAGATGCATACTTGGTACCACTATTTCCTATCAAGCAATCTTGGAGAATTCTACCTGTCAATTTGCATTTACAGTATTGTTTCGTCTTGAAAATGGCAACATAACAATTGCATGAACAACTTGTGAACTATAAGTGGGGTATTAACATACTAAAGACCTTGTTTCACACCCTGGTACACATAGTGCCTAAAAACATAATAGGTGTGAAATTGATAATATTGTAACTCTCATTTATAACACATGCATGAGAGATGTATGTATTTGTATATTGCTTCTTCAAATTGGTAGGACCAACAGTAAATCATATGGCATGATTAGTTTAAGTGTGGAGTAATTTTGAGTACTAAATGATTATTCTTGGTTAAATACAAAGTTGAGGTTGTTATTAGACATCTAATATAACATCAAAGTCCATACTATAATAACTATCATAGTAAATAGTCTTCATTACGATTAAGTGGAGGTCATATTCTGTTAAGACCAAGTCTAGTGACTCACTAACCTCCATAACTCAAAGGTATGAGTATGATAAAGCTGTAGTATGCATGATTACCTCTATCATACTATTTTTCTAACATTGCACTGCAACAATAAGACACATGAAAGTAATTTTCTAAATAAAAGCATTTGAATATGTTGACATCAAATTAATCATTGGTTGCAGAAGTTAAACAGGCCCGTGAAATTTGTTATTCTCCAATCGGTAAACTGGGCACGGTTGGGTCAAACTTGCCTAAAGGAAATATAATAAATAAAAGAATTTTTGGCATAATACAAACATGGTTGGAAACATGTTGATGAAGTATATGTGATGCAGGTGATACTATGGACATTGATATTGGGTACACATGTATAGTTGGCAATGTGTACAAACAATGAATGTGGTATTGGTATGGATGCATGTATTTAATGATAATATATGAAATTTATAGCTGTGCATGGGTAATGTGTACTATGTCTAGGTAAACATGGTAGAATGTAATTAACCTCTAACTATACCCAAAAAATAATAATTCATTAATCATTTTTATATACTATCATATGCAAGGATTGTATATATTGTTTAAGGTAGTTAGTGCACAATATAATTACTGTTTAGAAATTTAAATGAATCCCTTGGTGTATTATTTTTTTATTTATTTTTAACTATCAATCTACCTACCCATACATAAAAAATAATCAAACCCCACTCCATTGCTAACGAATGCACCCCTTTACTAGGCTTTCCTAACTACCCTGCCTTCTCATACTCAGTCCATCAGCCCCATCCGTATCCACTAGTGCTCTACGTAGGTGGAATGAAGACCCATTCCTTCCCTTTGGTGAGTTGGAAATCCAAGCCCTTCCCTTCCACCAATTGGCTCGAGTCGGATAGTTTTAGGTACCTACCTTCCTATCAATTGAAAACCCGCCATTGTTTTACATCTGGAATCAATAAATCCTGGTATGTGGGAACATATATTGAGGTTTAGGGTTTCAATGATGGATCAAGGGTATATTTCTCCTCACTGTAGGTCTATGGCCATGATTCCCTAGGCCTAACCCTAATCGTATTTGGTTTCCCACCTTTGTAATATTCGTTATTCTAGGTCTTTCTAGAGGCTTGAAAGTAGTGACGGTATGATCTTTCTGTTGGAAGTGTAATTCCCTAATAAGGTTTGTAGTGTTTCCAACATAGGAGTTCCCTTCATATCTACTATTAGGGCATAACAAAACCTCCTGCTCGGCTCTAGCAAATAGTTATACTCCATTTCCTTTCAATGGAGGGTTTGCAGACAATGTTAAAGCTTGGTATCAGCTTGGTTCTCTCACCCTTATACTCTGGTTAGTTTCCAGCTTTCAAAAGGCATCTTAATGATTCCCAATTTGATAGTTTCTTTTTTGTTTGTGTAAGATAAAGTCTAAAGGATTGCAGGGTTTGTATTTTCTTCGGCGTAAGGATACCTCTCAACACCCAGGTAACTTTCCTCATGGATCCTTGTATGCTTCTCCAAGTTTTAGGTTGGGTTTTTCCTGATATTTGAATTGGCTCATTGTGTTGGTCCTCTATTCAGGTTGATCGATGATATTTTGGTTCCTAGTGCTACTTCAAGTAAAACACTTTCATTTTCCTCATATTTTTGTCATTCTCAATCAAGTTTTAAGGGTTTACTTTTCCATAATTTGGTTTTGTATTGGTGGCCTAGGTAAGCTCAATGGTGAATGTTTTATCGCACATTTCTAGAAAAATGGAGCACACCTAATTTATCTCTCATCCTCTTATTCCAGGTTGGTGATCTCTTGGCTTCCGCTCTACATACATGGGGTTTTCCATTCATACTAATGCTCTCACTCTCATTTAACTTAATCTAGATAGCTATATATCTCGGGTTTACTTTGGTTCCTAGAGACATGTTTGTGATTACTTTTGCACTCTCAGTTGTATATTTGAGTCTCCTAGCTATCTGTCGACCCTTGCTTGGTGGTAGACCTAGGGAATGCTAGAGGACTGTTTACTTGTGATTATTTTTCTTTATGCGAGAACTATGTTTGGCCTACAGTCTTAGTCTATGGCTGAATTATTTCTCTGAGAATTTGGTAAAATGTATTATGTTTCCCTTCGCCCCCATACTCGTTGCGCGACTATATTTTCTTTTGTTGAATTCTGGTTGGAACGAAAAACTCGTGTTCACAACTATGAATTATTGATTTAATTGTGCTATGTCTTTGTTGACTTAATGAGGGAGAGTATGGGATTTTTCAAAACAATGTAAACTTTGAAACAAGAACTGTAAACTCAAAATGGGAACTCTGGCCAAAAAACCCCGAAAAAACATCAAAAGCAGTGTTAAAACGAAAAGTGCATATACTGGAATGATGAATTTTTTTTTAAGGTCAATTTTGAACATGTTTTAAAACCAATAGTGAAAACAAAATTTTCGTGCAAAAGATAGCTTGAAAATGAAAAAGTGATGATACTGGACCGATGATTTCTTTTTAGGGTCAATCTTCAACATTTTTAAAAAATGCTAGTAAAACCGATTTTTTATGTGCCAAACAAAGTTGTTTATGTGGAAAATAACACACTAATGTTTTTGGTAGAATAACATTTTTCTTTCCTAAGTATAAAATCAACATGTTCTCAACCACAAAATGCTAGATACAAAGGAAATTGAAATTTTTTCAACCATAAAATTAAAAAAACATGACATTATGAACAAATTACATCACTAAATGAATTCAAAACTCATTATTTGTATATTGAATGAAACATACATTATATCTCTAATTTAATGTTACATTGTAGATATTCTAAACAATAAAAATTATCATAATTAATACATATAATCCAACAACATAAAAATGACTCATAACTTCTCATTTATCACCATATGGAAATCAAAAATTTTATTTCAAGATACGATGCATACATCAGTTATATAAATTGTCTTAAACAATTATTCAAAATCACTTATATTCTCTTTCACACCATCAAAATTCACATCTTTAGATGAGTGACTAGATGTTTATGAAGATGTTTCATATTCTTCTCATTCATCAACCAGTGCCCTATCTGAGTCCACATGCATGCCTAGCATTTCAGGTTTCAAAATTCTTCTAGATCTACAACTGGTTTCAACAGACTCCCATCTCAACACTATTCCTTCTGGTAACAACCTTTTCAGAATCTCTATCATCTTAAAGCGCAGAGTTCCTCTCTTTGTTAAATTGAAGTCATAAACAAGTATGTCAACATCCTCCAATTTTAATATGTCTCTGCAGTAGTGATTTATATTTGTAGCCTTTCTTTTTCTCTTTCCGCCATTTTTTTTGTCAGCTACCATCTCTTTCTTATACACACCATTGAATGGGTGTGTACTTGTGGCATACCAATATACTTCAACACCTATAACATCCTCATTTTCTATAAAGATCTTTATAACTTTATCAACCCAGAATAGATAGCCATTGGCATCTCCATCTGCTAGCACTGCGATCATGCAACCCTCCTTAATATCATGCACTGAACCCTTGTAATGGTCTTCCATGGCTTCACATTATGCACAAGATCTTCTGGAACCAATATACATATCTCTTTCCTCTGCCTGTGAAGAGTTAATAATACCTTGAGATTGTTGATGTTCAACAATGTTTATTTCCTCATGTTCACTCGACACATCTTGTGGCCAAATAAATGGATTTTTCAAAGGTATACCTTCATTTGTTTTTGTTGAAATGATGTCACTTTGATTATTGAAAAATGACTCCCACCAAACTGAATCAACAATGTGAAAGTAATCATATGTATATCTAATACATTTTTTAGTTTCTTCTAGGCAATCAAAATAAACTATATCTCTATTGTGTCTGTGTGCATTATGAACTTTGCCAACTCATTGTAATAACAATACTTTTGATGCAAATATTGGATGATCTGGAATGAACTTCAAAAATTGCAAACCTGATCACGGTGCCCATTCTGCAGTAGTTGAATACTTCTTGCCCCATATTAGTGTTTTCCCATCAATTTTTTTGATACAAAATTGATGTTGGAAGCTAATGGCATTAAGTTGATCAATGCATTTCCCCTCACCATATGATCCCAGAAAAAACCTTCGCATGTCAATAGTTTCTTCGAACACATCAAAAGTAGGCCCTGGCATGTATGATTTCTTAGTTCATTCAATTAATGATGGCAAGCTCCCAACTTCCTTCCTCCTCAATGTGACTGAAAAACAACTGAAAATATGATCAATATGGTCATGAGTGTGCCCAACAAGAAGGAAACCAACCTTTACCTTCTGAAAATTCTCAATTCAATAAGCATGTTTAGATATCCAAAGACAACCTGATTTTTGTTTTCATGGCAACTGTTGTCCAATTATAGATACAAAATGTCAAGAAGATTACCAGACTAATGAGAAAGCACATCATGAATTATGGTTATGGTCAGATTTGCATCATTATGAATATTTAGAGTTGTTAAGTACACCCTCGCCAACATTTTCCCATTGAAGACCATGCAACCAACCAAGTGATACTGAATAAAATTTTCTCTTGTAAATTTTTGGGTGTGCAAAAAAAATGCGGTAAAAGTGTTTTCTTCTGGTCCATACCATCAATTATCAAATCCAAATATTTATTCAGATTATCATAACATTTCGTTCGATGCTTGTACAAATTTTTCCTTTCATTTTTTTGTTGTTCACGATGCTCCTGAAGTTCTTTGACAATTGAATCTGCATAACATAAAAGAAATCCATTAAGAAATATGTTTTCATAGTTGATGACTATACAATTTTAAAAGTTTAATTTATGAATGCTTACCGCTTTCTGACCCTTCACATTTGTCCCTTTTTGAATTAAGAGAAGCATATGTACTACAAATCCCCATCCTTGTCTTCTTAGGAGTATAGACATTGTTGAATTCTTTCTTCCATACCTTCACAAAATATTGATATGTAATAAACCAACCATGTCCCTCAGCACCTTCTGCATATTCTTTGTATAAGTTATAGCTTTCTCGTCTTGAAAAATTATCTGGAATATGTACTGTCTCTCTATTTGGCATACACTCTCCATGCTTTCAAAAGAAACCTTTCATCCATGACATTGCAATATTTGATAATGGTCGAAACTGTTTTTTATGATGTACTTCTGAATAAATGTGGGATCCTTCTCCAAATTTTCTTGAATTCTTGAGAGGCGAAAATTCCCAATTGAATGAAACATTTTGAAAGATTTTCTACAGATAAATAAAGTCTTAATATGATAATCATAACCTGACAATGTAGATTGCATGCACCCAACTAAATATGAATTTTGCATTCTTTTATTCATTGACAAATGTCTCTTCCTACTTTTATTCAAGCAATCTTTTTGGCAACATTCACTTGGAATGAAAGTGCTAATAGAACTTCTTCTTGTCAGATATTCTACTCTACCCCTTGTATAACTAGAACATCTTACATTGATATGAAAAGGTCTGCCCCTACTCCTCAATACAATATTTCTTGGAAACATCTCCATAATTGGATCATCACTTGCATAAGGATTTTCATCATCATTAAGAGGAATGTTATCCAAACTATGATCAGTTGTGCTTTTCAAATACTGACTTGGAGGATATTCTTTATCTTCCCCTTCTTGAGTGCTACTATCTTAGCCCTTAGAATTCAGACTGAATGGAAAATTTGACTAGATGTTTATTGGATATGCTTCCTCATGTGCATTGTCAGTGCTACTCTCATAGTCCATAGAATTAGGAATACATCGAAAATGTGACTATTTACTTATTAAGAATGCTACATCCTATCCTTTGTCACTGCTACCTTTATACTCATTAGAATTAGGACTAAGTGCATCATCCTATCCTTCATCACTGCTACCCTCATAGTCCTTAGAATTAGGACTAAGAGGACACTATGACACCCGATTCTTTTGAAATTCATCATCACGCTCTTCATCACTGTTTCTCTCATAGTCCTTAGAATTAAGACTAAGTGAAAACCATGACACTCCATTTTTTTGAAATTCATCATCCCGCTCTTCATCACTATTACTCTCATATTCCTTAGAATTACAACTAAGTGGACACTGTGACACTCCATACTTTTAAAATTCATCAGCATGCTCTTCATCACTGCTACTCTCATAGTCCTTAGAATTAGGACTAAGTGGACACTTTGACACTCCATCCTTTTGAAATTCATTATCACGATGTTCATCACTGCTACTCTCATAGTCCTTAAAATTAGGACTAAGTGGACACCATGACACTCCATTCTTTTGAAATTCGGCATCATGCTCTTCAACACTGCTACTCTAATAGTCTTTAGAATTAGGAATAAGTGGACACTGTGACACTCCATTCTTTTGAACTTCACCATCATGCTTTTTATCATTGTTTCTCTCATATTCCTTAGAATTAGGACTAAGTCGACACCGTGACACTCCGTTCTTTTGAAATTTGTCATCAAGATCATCATCACTACTGCTTTCATAGTCCTTAGAATTAGGACTAAGTGGAATCTATGACTCTTTATTTATTTGAAATTCTCCATATCCTCTTTCATGAGTGTTTCTCTCATAGTCCTTAGGATCAGGACTAAGTGGAAGAATTGACTTTCTATTCATAGTGGAAGAATTCGCGCTACATTTATTAATACCAATAGATTTGCTACACGATGAAGATGTTGATGTTGCATAAATCGAAACTTCACTATCAGGACAACCCATCCCTTTCAAATAGAATATGTTGAATGATACAAATGGAGAGTCTCGTAAAGATATTATATAGCTTAGAGAATGATTTTTTCCTTCCAAAAATTTTCCCTCCAAAAAGTTTTGCGAAAATATTTCCCTCCAAAGAGTTTGTTAGATTTATTTCCATTCATAATTTTATTCTACAATTTATTGAAAAATGTAAACTAAATTTCTTTATGAAATAAATCATTAAAGTTAAAATTGTAAACTACAACTTTTACCTAAATTATTTTAATAGTTAAAGTATATAATATTTACTAAACAATTGAATGTTTTTTTTTTCTAATACATTCTAAAACAAATTAATACCACATTCACCCCACTATAAAACAATCCCATAATATTCGCTTTATCATATTTTCCTTAGTCGCCATAAAAAAATTAACATGTTGAATTTTTTTAAAACAAATTAACCGTACGGTAAAACATCTCTGTAATTTCACCTATATAATAAATTCCATTTTTACTATTACTCACATCACATCAAGGTTTCTGAGGTTCATTGAAAGACTTAGAGAGAATTTGTGGGGCAGCTACATTACTATCAACAACATATACAACGAAGAATTCCCTCAATTGAAAGGTTAGTTTATTTTTTTTCCTTGACAATTTTCATCTTAAATAAATTAATGAAGTAGATTTTTTTTTTTAAATTAATACTTTTTATGAGCCAAATTGACCACTATGTCCATTGTGGGCATGGTGGGCTCGGTAAAGTTCACGATGGCAGCCCACCTCGCACCACCCTGGCGACACGCCCACCCACTTGGGGTGGCTTTTGGGCGATTCCAAGAATCACCCAACAGCCACGCTCGGGGGTGGGTAGGCCACCAGGGTGGCACGGGGTGGGGCTGCGACACCCACCCCATGCCACCCTAGTGGCCCACTTGCCCCCTGGGGTGGTTGTTGCACGATTCCTGGAATTGCCCAACAGCCACCCTAGGTAAGTGGGCGTGCCGTCGGGGTGGCGCGAGGTGGGCACTGTAATGCCCCCCACATCCACCTGAGTGGCACCCATCCCTAGGTTGGTTGTTGGGCAATTTCGAGAGTCACCCAACAACCACCCAGGGCGGCAGATGGGCCGTTGGGGTGGTTGTTGGACGTATTCCCCTAGAATGGCCGAACAACCACCCTGGGGGGCAGGTGGGCCACCGGGGTGGCATGGGGTGGGCAACGTAGCACCACCCCACGCCACCCCAGTGGCCCGCCTACCCCTCGGGTGGTTATTGGGTGATTCCAGGAATCGCTGAACAACCCACCCAGGGGGCAGGTGAGCCACAGAGGTGGCATGGGGTGGGCATCGCGACACCACCTCGTGCCACCCCAATGGCTCGCCTACCCCCACGTGGTTGTTGGGCGATTCTCGAAATCACCCAACAGCCACCCTGGGGGTGGGCAGGCTGCTAGGGTGGCACGGGGTGGCCGTCGCATCCCCACCCCGCACCACCCCAACGGCCTACCCGCCCCCATGGTGGCTACTCGATGATTCTAGAAATTGCCTAACGGCCACCTCGGAGGGCAGCCAGGCCACCGGGGTGGCTCACGGTGAGCATTGTAGCACCACCCCACACCACCCTAGCGACCCGCCCACCTGCCCGCCCGCGAGGTTGGGCGATTCCCCGGAATCACCAAACCCCATGGGGAATCGCCCAACCTTGCGGGCAGGCAGGTGGGCCACTGGGGTGGTGGGGGAATCACCCAACCCTCGTGAGGTGCTGGGCGAGCCGCTAGGGTGGCGTGGTGTGGGGTTGTTGCGGCCCCACCTTCTGCCACCATGGTGGCCTGCTTGTTCACCCGTGAGGGTTGACGGATTCTCAAAATAACCTGCCACCTCATAGATGGGCGGGTCAATGGGGTGGTGCGGGGAGCTTTTACCACTTCTCTTAATATTGATCTCCTTCTCTGTCTTCAATCTACCCCTCAAGGGGGACATTGACGGGTAGGTTGAAGACGAAGAAGGAGATCAATATTATGAGAAATAGAAGTTGTTGCCACAACCCCCTGTACCACCATGACAACCACCCTATGGGCAGGTGGACCGCCGAGCTGGCACGGGGAGCGGCTGTGGTAACATCTCCTACCATTTCTCGCCCCATTGAACTCCTTCTTCCTCTTCAATCTACCCCTTAGCATCCTCCTCGAGGGGTAGATTGAATATGGAGAAGGAGATCAATGTGGGGAGAAATGGTAGAAGTTGTTGCCATAACATCCCTTTGAGCCACCCCAGTGGCCCACCTGCCGGCGCGGTCACAGGTGATTTTCTTAGTGTTAATATCTTTTTAATTTCAATTATCTAATTATACAAATTAAAAATTTATGATATATTTTCATTCTCAATTAAAGTTAATATGTTTTCATTATTTACTTATTTATGTGTTTCTATTTTTCAAGAAAATGGCATCAAAGATTTTTGTGAATCTTTTTAGACCAAAGTCTCTTAAAGGTGCATCTTCAAAAAACATTGGTAAACGAACTCCACCTAAGCTCATAGCTACAAATCTTTCAAGTGCCTCAAATGATAAGAAGATGATTTCATACTAGAAGAATTCAAAAGAAGTGAAATGTCCATCAAGAATCTGGTATGTGAAAGAAAGAGAAATCCAAAATGTCAATATATATCTATATATTGATATACCGAATGATAATGGAATTTATGAGATGATGGGAAGAGTCATAAATATGTGTTCAGTACTAGACACTGGAGTTGTTTACATACTTACAAAAGCTCCCAAGTCACATGAGAAGATTAAATACTCGCTATCATATTCATTGTATGACACGAGAGAGGTATCTACAAAGTTGTGTAAACAAATTGTAAGTGAGATGAAACAAAACATTGTAAGTATTGTTATTTATATTTGTATTTTGCGTTCTTCTAACTATCTCACTATATTTTTTTAACTTTGTTTTTATTGACATGTGATATTTTGTTTCGCAGAATTTTGTTGAAAGTTGTTCAATTAGGTTGGGATGCATTCATTTCATAGAGCATGATATTATGAAAGTTTTCAAAAGTTTCTACTCATTGTCAGAAGAAGATATGAAAAACAAGAAAAATGTAGTAATTGATGATGCTACGCAACTACATCCAAGGGATCATAAAAAAATGCCTCTAGTGGATAAATCTATCAAGGGTAGATAAGTTACTTTTGAAGACGATGAAGTTGAAACTAACAGTGAAGCATATGTTGTTGTTACTAAGGATGACATTGGAAATGAGAATAGTCATAAAAGACCAAAAGTAAGAACGCCCAAGAATAAATCTGTTACAGTTAATGATGAGAATGTTATGAAGAAGAAAAGTAAAGTTGAAGATTCTGAAGTATTCATTACCAACAGTCAAGAACCTAGTGAAACTTCAAAAGAATGAAGAGAAATCATTACTCAAGGAGTTGATTTAGAGGATGGCATTCTCGAAACAAAACAAAGTGCCATTCGACAGAATTTGACAAAGAGAAACTTAATTCATAATGGTCATACATTTCAGCTTAATATCAGACAAACCTATAAGGAAAGCGAAGGACAATGTCAATATCAAGTTAGAAATCCACATCATCTTCATGTTCACAACTTGAAGACATGATGAGGTACAATCCATATGCTCATGTGGTTAGTTATGTGCTTGTTGTTGATCCAGTTCAAGTTCCCAACAGAGAAGTATTTGATAAGTCAAAATGTTTTGAATACAATTTTATGTGCTTGCGGGGAATCATTTTGTAGAAGCTAAAAGACAATTGATGGAGGAATATCCTAATAACCCACATTTTGAAACAATGAAATGTATCATTTATGCTATTTTATCAGATACAGAAGCAAAGGTAGTGGCATGAGATCATAATTCAGATAGTTAATATAGGATGTCTATGACTTTCATCCAAAGGATTAGATTTATTCATAGTGAATTCCAAGAAAAATGTGGTGGGGATAGGATAAATGTTATTGTAGATTTCCAAAAGGAATGTTGTATGGAAATAGGCTATCAAATTGAAGACAAAACCAATTCAAAAGGTGGAAAAGACAACAAAATTAGTGATTTATACATAGGTGTTGATAACATTTTCCAGTTGGAATTTAGAACTAGAGATGTATGGGAGTTGATTGATGAGATTTTTAGCATGTGGGAAAACATTGGCACTAAAAACTAGAAGGTCAAAAAGTCTAAGCCATTGATATGTAGCAGCATTAAATAAGGTCATGAAATGAAACAACTTCCGAACAATATGACTATCACACCTTGGAGAGTAATGCAAGAAGTGAAAGATAATAAAATTGTCAAAACAATATTATCTCGTGTGAGGTCAGGGGAATTATCATTGGAGGAAATGTCTGAGAAATTTCAAAAATAAGTTTGTTGAATTATTTTTATTTATTTCTATGTTATAATTTTCTTTTAGATAAAACATGTTGTTCTTGGTAGTATTTGTTATACATATCATTATATTAACATTTTGTTACTATATCTATGCAGCCACAAAGTTTACATGAAAATTCAAGAACAAATGGTTAAATTGTTGAACGAAGGTAGTTGGGATGATGTTGTATGCAACTATCCAGATTCAAGTTCTACATCAACATTAAAATCTTTTTATCTTTCATTTAAAAGGTATCTTGATTTATACATTCATTTTTATTCATCTGTATACTATTTTTAATTTATAACTTACACATATTTGTTTATTTTATAAAAGATGAAGAAGGATGATAATGGACCACCAAATAGTTTCAGAACCTTTATTGAAAAAATAAAGATCTAAATACTAAGGAAGCAACGTATTATGAATGTTGATCTTGATCCAAATATTACTCATTTCATTTCGAATGGGCTAGACACTATTCAATATCATGTAATACAAGGCGACTGTGAAGACATTACTAAACTCATACGTAAAAGGGATTATGCCCTATTTATTGTAGATATTCCCCATGGTTTCAATATTCCAAACATTGACTATGATAGTGACCCTTATACTTATCAATCTCTTAGTAAAGTGGTTACGGGATTTTTCAAAGTCATGTCATCACCATTATGGAGATTTGTGACATTTAATTTAGACACACAATTAGCAATGATATTGTCAAGCTTCAAGGGGAAAACAAATTCAAGGATGCAACTTACATGGTAAGAAGTTTAAAATGTATATTTGATTAACATTGAAAAATTCATTTATGTACAAGTTAATTGAACTTTTACTATTTCATGTTACAGAAAAAAGTCAAATCTTCTTAACCGTGAAGATCAATTATTTATAAATGAGTGTTAGTTCATTCATATTGATAGTTGGGCAAAAGATGATAACCATATGTCTATCATTTTTAATCGGGTAGACGGAAAGAGTCATAGCCAAATACTGACTTATGATGTTGTTGTGAGAAAACTAACATATGAAGACAAAGAAGAAAAATGGGAGATAGTTAACATTTATCAAAAACCACAATTATTGATTAACTATCTTATAGACATATGTTCAAATGAAGGAGATTGGGTTTTGGATTTATTTTTTGGCTCAGGTAAGTTTTATTATATGGAATTGAATTTCAATGTGTTATTTTTTAATTAATATGTCATTGTACTTATTTACTTCATAATTTCTTTTGTGCTTGATCATTAGCTACAACACTAGCATGTTGCCTTCAAAAAGGAAGAAATTGCATTGCAATTGAAAAAGATCCAATACAGTGCAATTTCATTCAGCAAAGAATTAATGCCCTTCAATTTCTTCCAGATGCAGTGCAAGAAATTGGGTTGAAAAAAGGGGATTTTAGTGAATCACATGTGGAAAAAAAGGCAAAGGAACCTCGACCACCATTACATGGAATGTTTGGAAAGACATACATTGGGAAATTTGCGAACATCAAAGATCCATTAGAAGATGAAAATGAGCAAAAGGAAGCAAAAATATTGTAGAAAAAGACAATGATGAAACTCTAGATGACGAAGAGTTTGGATTGCATGACATTGTTGATTAAATTTAAGCTATGCTTGTAAATCAAGCTAATTTTTTGTAACTATTAATTAGTTATTCTTGTAATGATTTGACTTTGACATTTTATGAGAAGAATAAGCACTCAATTAAGGTTGTTATGCATTCAATATTTGTATTATGTGATTTTCACATTAATTTTGATGTTAATCATTATTCTTTGAAAAAAACAGTGATTATTATTTTTTTTGACATGAAATTCATAAAAAAAACTATTATTTAACCATTTTTAGTTAAGATGTTCATATAAAAATTGTGATTTTGACATGTCTCAGCAAAAAATTACAAAAAATTATCAAAATGTGTAGTTTTTTAGTTATATTTATTTATAAATGGTTATTTTTATGTCAATGTTAAAAAATAATTGTTTTTAGAGACAATTATTTCATGTGGATTGAAAAATTTAGTAAAATCTCTATAAATATGTAGAAATTGAAAATTCAAAATATCGACCTTTTTCTTTAAAATATGCAAAACAATAAAAACCTCACTACAAAAAAAATAAAATTAAAATAAAAAAAAGAAAATATGAAGAAAAATACCACCTCAAAAATTATTAAATTTAAGAAATAATTATTTACATTTCATACATTAAAAAAAATATATCTTTAAAAAAAGGGCCTGGTGTAGAATTACCACTTTTTTAAATTAACATAAAAAACACTACCATTCTAAAATGCAATGTAGATAAAAGAAATTATAGTGCCAAAAACTATGCTCTAAAAAAAATGTGTGTTCTGCATCACCTATTTTCCAAATCTTGTCACTTTTTTGCTATCTCTACAAAATGGGTAAAGTATGAGTTCCCGTTTCAAAGTTTACATTGTTTGAAATATGATTTAATATTCTATACTATTTACAATGGATAACTTCTAAATTTTCTCTATATAATTCTTATATTTCGATTTGGGCTTTCTGTAAAATTTCTCTGTATTATTCATGTATTTCAATCTATGAGAAAGATGGAATGAAATTTGGATTCTTGGACTTCAGCCTCAGGGTAGGGTACTAGCTTATAATATCTCTAGAATATTCTTATCTTAACTAATATTTCTAATTTTTTGTAGGGCATTCTTTATTTTATTTCTGGTCTTAACTTTATCATAATCCTCGAGCTATTTTTAATGATTGTATTTCCTTATGTTGTGAAATTTCTTCCATACTCATTAAGCTACACCGTAAAGGCTCGTTTTTCTTAGACCAGTTTTTATCAATACTATTTTTAAGTAATTTCATCACTGGCGTGCATAGTTTCCTTTTTTGAAGTACATGCTAGGTTCCACATAGTTCTTTTCCACGTATGCATCTATAACATATAGTATGGTTTTCCTAGATATTCTCTTTTGTGCATGTCACCTGTGCTTATTTGTTATTTCTGATAAATATACATTACTACTTGTCTTTCTAGATTTACCATTGGATATACAATTGCATGCATCTCTGGAATTCTTCTGAATGCAAGACATGTTTTTCTTTCAATAGATATCTCTACTTATTTCATCTAACAGTATTGTCATGCATGTACTCAGCTTGCACTATAATACAATTACTTGAAATCAAGCATGCATAATAGTAAGAAGATTCAATCAGTTATTTCCTTCAGTATCTCTACCTATATCTAACGTGCATGAATTTCTATAAAACCATTTCTGTTATATTCCTTGCACATAATTTTCTTATATCATGCATATAGTAAAGTTAAGATTGGCATGCATCATATATAAAAAAATATCATGATTTGACATACATCACATATACATGTATGTAATAGTTAGCTTGATATATAAGTCCTTATTAATTATCTAACTCTTCTACTGCATAATATCATCCATATATCAAGAATAAAGTAACAACTTCACCAGAGATTCTACAATATTTTTCACACAGTTTCAATCTATGCCTTTTAAAACCGGAACATAACCAAAATCTACCATAATTCTAGTCCATACATTTACTCTGACATGCTACATCATTATGAATATTATTGATATTTTCAGTGGGTACACAATCCTCTAAACCAGTACTCTTACGGAGGAAATCTATGGCTTGTAGCACCAAACCTCCCAAGCTTGAATCACCTCTGGTTCCCTCTAAGCTATGATAACTTTCCAGGCCTCAGTAACCTCTACTGAGCCTTGATAATGTTTATTTAACATTATCTTGCTCACATAGCTTTCCTTGGCAGTGTCTTGCCTTCTGGGGATCTATTTCCCCTTAGCCTAGGATATTCAATTCTTTTTCTTAAAAGCAGAAGACTGCTTTTTCTCCTTGCAGTACTTTTTTATCCTCAGTCTTTATCTCCCACCATGATATCATATTAATATATATATATATAATATATATATTATATCCAAAAAACAAAAAAATTAGGAAATTCAAAGTGAATTTGATTCTTCTCACATCCTAGCAAGCTTCATCTACTCTAGTGTCAGCCAACATGATTTCCAAAAATAAAAACAACACTCTTATTTATTAATTTAAACATCCTTTCACTATTATAATAGGTTTTATCCATCCTACTAAGTTTACTAATATCGGTAATCCTCAAATGACTAATTACTTTAATTACAATGGGGGGTGTTACATAGTATGCCCCTTAAAACTTGACATCATCCTCAATGTTTATTATTCCAGCAAAAATAGTTTTGGATACATTTCTTTCATGACATATTCTTTTTCCCAAGTGACCTCCTCAACCATAAAGTGATGCCACTACACTTTAACCTGAGAAATGACCTTATTCTACAGTACGATTTCCCTCTACTCCAAAATGCGGAGTGGTTTGGGCAAAAATTCTCCTTTAGGCTCCACTTGTAAGAGATGCCAATCAATTATATGAGAGTTTTCCTGCACATATTTTTTTTAATAATGACACATGAAATCAATTATGCACTTTAACATGAGAAAGTAGGGCTAATTATTATGCTACTCGACCTATATGGTCCAGTATTTCGAATGGCCGACAAAGTTGTGGTGCTATTTTAGCACATTTGCCAATACACAAGGTGCTTTTGTGATTTTTGACTCTTATATACACATTATCCCCAATTTGAAATTCTTTAGGAATCATTTTTTTATCTTCATAGCTCTTTTCACTGTCTTTTGCAAATTTAATGTTCTATTGAATTTTCCACACTATTTCTTCCATTTCCCATAAGACCTCTACTCCAGGGACGATTCGTTCTTCTGGTTGACTCCAACTGAGTGGGGTATGACATTTCCTTCAATAAAGAGCTTCAAAGGGGCTCATTTTAATGGAATCATGATAACTATTGTCATGGGAAAACTTGGCTAGGTGCAGAAAGTCTTTCCATTTTGCGAGTCTATCCATTACATACATTTGAAGCAGATCTTCCAAGATCTGGTTTGTTCTTTTAGTTTTCCCATTTATTTGTGGATGGTAGAAGTGCTAAAGTTGAGTTTAGTACCAAAATTTATGAATAGCTATTTCCATAAATTTGAGGCGAACTTTGCGTCGCCGTCTAATATTATTATTTTTGTTATCCCATGCAGTCTAAAGATATATTTCATGAAGAAATTTGCAATTTGGGTCGTACCAAAGGTAGATTGCATAGGAATAAAGTGTGTTTCCTTCGTCAGTACATCTACAACTACCATAATGGAATCATGCAAGTACCTCGTCTTTGGTAATCCGATTATGAAGTCCATGGAAATCAGTTCGCAGTTCCATTCTGAAATGGCTAATGAATTCAACACACTCATTGGGTGTTGATGCTCTACTTTCACTTGTTAGCATTGCAAGAATTTTTCTAAATAATCAACTACTTCTTTTCTCATTCCAGGCCAGAAAAATTGTTTTCGAAGAGCAGTTGTCATTTTCTGGTATCCAGGGTGGCCAACATATGGTTTCTTATGTTTTTCATCTAAAATCATTTATTTTAGAGTGGTCACATTTGAAATGAGCCATCTACCTTGTTAGGTGATCAGTCCTTGAATATTTACACCATACCTGGATTTTTCCCCTTGTTGTAGTTTATTCTGCAACCCTTGATATTATGGATATTATTGCTCTAATAATCTCACATGTTCCTCAAAATTTGTCCTTACACTTATACCGAAATATGCGATTGAAGCATGAGCATGTCGACTTAAGGCATCAACAATTTTGTTCTCCTTCCCTTTAATATGTTTGATTCCAAATTCAAAGTCTTCAAGGAAAGGTAACCACCTTGCCTATCTTTCATTCAAGTTGAGTTCACTGAAAAAATATTTAAGACTTATGTGGTCGGTCACCAAAAAAAGCTTCTTTCGTACATTCTTAAGTAATGAATTATTGCTGCTAATTCTAAGTCATAAACGTCATAATTTTGCTCATGTTTATTCAATTTCCAAGATTCATATGCCACAACAGCATTGTCCTACGACAATATCCCTCCTAGACCCTGAAGACGCACATCCATGCATACCACAAACTATTTATTCGGATCTATTATCCATAGGAGAGGAATCGTTGTCAACGTTTTCTTCAATTTATTGAAGCCTTCTTGTCATTTTTCCGTCCACTCAAACTTCACACCCTTTTTCTGCAATGAGGTGATGGGTTATCCTAGTTTGGAAAACTCCTTTGCAAATCTGCAATAGTACCCTACAATTCCCATAAAGGAATGAACTATAGATACATCTTTCTGTACTAGCCACTCTAGAATAGCTTTAACTTTATTAGGGTCCACTACCAACCCTTCTTCAGAGATGACATGTCCTAATTACTATATCTTGACTTTAAAAAATTCACACTTACTGTCTTTTGTGTATAGTTTATGTTCTCTTAATGTCTACAACACTAGCCTTAAGTGTTCTTGATGTTCTTCCTTGTTTTCTTAGTACACAAGAATGTCGTTTATGAATACCAGCATGAATCAATCCACATACTTGTGTAATACAATTTTCATCAGACACATGAAGGTTGTAGATGAATTGGTGAGGCTCAATGGTAGCACCACGAACTCATAATGCCCATATCACATTCTAAATGTTTTTTTTGGATATCCTCCTCCTTTATACGCAATTGATGATAACCCATTCTGAGGTTAATTTTTGAAAATATCGTGGATCCTCTAACTTGATCAAAGATATAATCTATTCTTGGTAGGGGATATCTCCTTTTAAATGTTAATTTGTTCAGCTTCCTATAGTCAATACACATTATGTATGTATCGTCCTTCTTCTTTACAAACAGTACTAGAGCCCCCAGGTAGAAACGTTGGGTTGAATGTAACCTTTATGCAGTAATTCTTGTAACTACATATTTAGCTCTAATAGTTTTGGCGTACTCATACAATATGGGGCTCTGGACATAGGAACAACTTCGAGTACTAAATTTATAGTAAAATCTATATCTCGAAATGCGGGTAATCTAGGAATTTCTTTTGGAACAAATCCATAAACTCCTTAATGATTGGTACAGTCTCCAAATCTTCCTTTTCAACTAGCTGGGCTCTAGTTTCCACCTGTTCCAAGTATAATTGATAACATTTTCTAGTCCTTTTCAGCTGCAATGCTGAAATTTGTCGAACCGAGACTATTTTTTCTTTCCCTATGATTACTTTAGGAACTGCATCCACCCCACACTTGCCATTGTCTTTTATAAACAATTTATAACAATGGCTTATTGTTCTAAACAATCCATTGCAACTAATAAATCATGTGACTTGAGCGAAAGAAGGTTCAAATCTACCATTGAGGAATAACCATTAAAATCAACTATACATTATTTTAATTGTCAGGTTATTCTTTACTTGGTCCCATTGCTAGCTAAACTAAGCATGCATATCTAAATTTTTATGTTTTCAAATTGCACTTTTCTACTATTTTTGGGGCTAATATTACTTATACTGGCCCCCAATCTATCGAAATAGAGATAGATTGGTTTAAGATGTTACCTTCAATTTCCAACATAGTAGCCTAATGTTCAGCTTTGTTGATTCTCCAAGGGTGCACTAATCCTTACTATATTCTTTGGAAACTTGATTAATAGTGGTGGCCTCATGAACTATCTATATGTTCTAGAGAGACCAGGGATTTTGTGGGAAGTGCCTCATCATATGCAGCTCTCCTCATCCCCAGCATCTTAACAGTTATTTGGCAGTACTATTCATTTTTTTTTGTTCTGTCACTCTTGAACCTGTATAATATTAAGCTAGAAAGGGTACTTCTCCTTTAACCCCCTCCCTTCATTGATGATCTTTACCAAAATTCTTTAGGTAGAGTGGTTTTTGTTTATTGATGCCTCTACCAACCCTCTTGCCTTCTTTGGTCCTACTGATCTTGCAAAGGCACTTCATATGGGAAGTGATAAGATAAAAATGATCTAGTGTACATATAAACTTTATGAAAATAGAAAAGACAAAAAGATTGGATATAGTGGTAGAGAAATTCAAATGCAACCTAATGGCTAGTAAGAAGTACACTAGATTCAGAGCATGACTTGTCAAGATTAATTAACAAATTCTTAACAAAAATAAAAGGTATCACATTAAAATATATTATGATGATATAAGCATCTTACGCTGGTAATAAAATCATATATGCACCAAAGAAGTGACATATAAAAGGTCCTAGAAGAGAGAATAATAAACCAAACAATATTTTGTTGTTGAATCAATATGATACTTCAACCATGTTTGATGGCTAAGTGGTACTGGTAAGCAAGAATGTTGTGTACAAAGATAGTTGTTTTCAATAAAATGGTATCTAGAAATCTATCCAAATCAATTAACAATGGTACAATATGAGATGCATACTTGGTACCACTATTTCCTATCAAGCAATCTCGGAGAAGTCTACGTTCCAAATTGCATTTACAATATTGTTTGGCCTTAAATATGGCAACATAACAATTGCATAAAAAATTTATGAACTATAAGTCTGGTATTAACATACTAATGACCTAGGTTCACACCTTGGTACACATAGTGCCTAAAATATTAATGTGTGTGCAATTGATAATATTGTAACTCTCATTTATAACACATGCATGAGAGATGTATATATTTGTAAACTAATTCTTCAAATTGGTAGGAGAAACAGTAAATCATATGACATGATTAGTTTAAGTGTAGAGTAATTTTGAGTACCAAATGATTATTCTTGGTTAAATACAAATTTAAAGTTGTTATTAGACTTCCAATATAACATTGAAGTCCATATTATACTAACTATTATAGTCAATAGTCTTCATTATGATTAAGCAGAGGTCATATTCTATTAAGACCTGGTCTAGTGACAGATTAACCTCCATAACTCAAAGCTATGAGTATGATAAAGTTGTAGTATGCATGATTACCTCTATGGTACTATTTTTCTAACTTTGTATTGCAACCATAAGACACATGAAAAGAATTTTCTAGATAAAATCACTTGGATATGTTGACATCAAATTATTCAGTGGTTGCAGAAGTTGAATAGGTCCATGGAATTCCTTATTCTCCAATCGGTAAACTGAGCATGACTGGATCAAACTTTCCTAAAGGTAATATAAGTAAATAAAAGAATTTTTCGCATAATACTAACATGGTTGGAAACATATGGATGAAATATATACCATGCAGGTGATATTATGGAAATTGATATGGTGTATAGGTGTACAGGTGGTAATGTGTACAAATGATACATATGGTACTAGTATGGATGCATGTATTGAATGATAATATATGAAATTTATAGCTGTGTGTGTAATGCATACTATGTGCAGGTGCACATGGTAGAATGTAACGAACCTCTAACTATACCAAAAAAAAATACTTTAGTAACCATTATTACATAGTATAATATGAAAGCATGGTATATATTGTTTAAGGTGGCTGGTGCACAATATAATTACTATTTAGCAATTTAAATGAAGCCCTTGGAGTATTATTTTTTTTATTTAAACTATAAGTCTACCTACCCATACATAGAAATAGTCGAACCGCACTCCATTTCTAATGAATGTGGCCCTTTACTAGGCTTTCCTAACTACCCCCACTTCTCACACTCAGTGCATCATCCCCATCCTTATCCACTAGCACTCTTCTTAGATGTAATTTAGACCCATTCATTCCCCTCAGTGAGTTTGCAATCCAAGCGCTTCCCTTCCACCAGCTGGCTCGGGTCAAACGGTTTCTGATACCTACCTTCTTGTCAATTGAAAACCCGCCAGTGTTATACATATAGAATCGTTCAATCCTAGTAGGTGGGAACAACTCTTGAGGCTTAGAGTTTCAAGGTTGGATCGAGGGTAAAGATCCCCTCACTCTAGATCTACGGCCCTGATTCCTTAGGCCTAACCCTAACCCTATTTGGTTTCCCACCTCCATAATATTTGCTATTCTAGATCTTTTTGGACGTTTAAACAGAGTGGCGGTATGATCCTTTTGTTGGAAGTCTAATTCCCTAATAAGGGTTTTAGTGCTACCACCGTAGGAGTTCCCTTCATCTCTCCTAGTGGAGCATAATGAAACCTCCTCCTTGGTGATAGTAGACAGTCATAGTACATTCCCTTTCAATGGAGGGTTTGTAGATGATGGTATTAGCTTGGTATTAGCTTGGTTCTCTCGCCCTTATGAATTAGGTAACTCTTTTGTTTTTTTTCTTACTAGCATTATTTGTCAATTTTTCCTAACACACTCCTGTTAGATTCCATCTTTTGAAAGTCATCTTAATGATCCCCAATTTGACAGTTTATTTTCTGTTTGTGGAGGAGAAGGTCCAAAGGGTTGTAGGGTCTATCATTTCCTTTGATGTAAGGATACCTCTTAGCACTGAGGTAAATTGCCTCATGGATTCTTGTACGCTTCTCCGGGTTTTAATTTTGGGTTTTCCTGATACCTAACTTGGCTCATTGTGTTGGTCCTCTCTTTAGGTGGTTGGATGATATTCTGGTTCCTAGTGCT
This sequence comes from Pinus taeda, assembly GCA_000404065.3. NCBI lineage: Eukaryota > Viridiplantae > Streptophyta > Pinopsida > Pinales > Pinaceae > Pinus > Pinus taeda. Next base: position 91,919 of record APFE031398306.1, on the reverse strand, counting down.
ACTTTAGGTAAAATAATTTCGTTTTCCTCACATTTTTGGCATGCTTAATCACGCTTTAAGGGTTTTCTTTTCCGTAACTGGGTTTTGTATTGGTGGCCTAGGTAAGCTCAATGGAGACAGTTTGTTCGCACATTTTTGGTGCAACGAGACACACCTAATTTATCATTTTTCTTCTTATTCTAGGTTGGTGATCTCTTGGCATCCACTCTCTCTATACATGGGGTTTTCTGCTCTCAATAATATTACTCTCAATCGCATTTAGCTGAATCTAGATATCTATATATATCATGTTTACTTTGGTTCCTAGAGACATGTCCATGATTCTCTTAACACTCTCGGTCACAGATTTGAGTCTCCTTGTTGTCTCTCAATCCCTACTTGGTTATAGTCATGGGGCATGCTAGAGGATTGTTTACTTGTGATTACTGTTCTTTATGTAAGAACTAAGCTTGGCCTATAGTCTTAGTCTATGACTAACTTATTTCTTTCAGAATCTGGTAAAGTATATTATGTTTCCCGTTGCCCCTGTACTGGAAATGTCGTATATATTTTCTTTTACTAATTTATGGCTGGAACAGAAAAGTCTTTTTCATAACTATGAATTATTGATTTACTTTTGCTATGTCTTTGTTGACATAATGAGGGAGAGGTCTGGGAATGTTCAAATATGGCTTAGTATTATATACTATTTACAATGGACCGCTTGTAAATTTTCTTTGTATAATTCTTGTATTTTGATTTGGTCCATTTGTAAACATTCTCCCTATTATTCCTGTATTTCGATCTTTCAGAAAGATGTAATGAAATTTGGATTATTGGACTTGGGCCTCAAGACATGATACAAGATTATAAAATATATAGAATTATCTTATCTCAACTAATATTTCTTATTTTTCGTAGGGTGTTCTTTATTTTATTTCTGGTCATCAACTTTATCATAATCCTCCAGCTATTTATCATGATTGTATTTATTTCTGCTATGAAATTTATTCCTTACTTATTAAGTTGCACTATAAAGGCTCATTTTTCCTAGCCTAGTTTCATCTGTACTATTTTTAAGTAATTCCATCACTTGCATGCATAGTTTCCTTATTTGAAGTACATGCTATGTTCCATAGTTCTTTTCCATGTATGCATCTATAACAGATAGTATGGATTTCCTAGACATTCTCAGTTGTGTATGTTCCCTATGTTTATTTTTTATTTCTGATGAATATATGTTGCTACTTGTTTGTCTAGATTTACCTTTGCCTCTACAGTTGCATGCATCTCTGGAATTATTTCGAATGCAACACATATTTTTCTTTCGACATATAGCTCTACTTATTTCATCTAATAGTATTTTCTTGCATGTACTCTACTTTCACTATAATACAATGACCTGATATCATGTATGCATATTAGTAAGAAGATTCATTGGCTTATTTCATTCAATATCTTTACCTATATCTGACATGCATGAATTTATATAAAACCATTTATGTTATATTCCTTGCACACAATTTTCTTACATCATGCATACAATAAAGCTATGATTGAGATGCATCATACATACAAAAGGATCAAGAATTCGCATGCATCACATATACCTGTATGTAATGGTTAGCTCGAGACATAAGTCATTATTAATTTATCTAGTTCTTCTACCGCATAATATTATCCATATCTCAAGAATAAACTAACAAATTCACTAGAGATTCTACAATATTTTTCACACAGTTTTCAATCTATGCCTTTTGAAACCAGAACATAACCAAAAACTACCATAATTCTAGTCCATGCATTTACTCTGCCATACTACATCATTATGAATATTATTGAGATTTTCAGTGGGTATAGGATCCTCTAACCAATACTCTTACATAGGAAATCTATGGCTTGTAGCACCAAACCTCTCAATCTTCAATCACCTCTGGTTCCCTCTGAGCTATGATAACTTTCTAGGCCTCAGTAACCTCTAGGGATTTGTTTCCCCTTAGACTGTGATTTTCAATTCTTTTTCCTAAAATCAAAGGTATTATTTTCTCCTTGCAGTAATTTTTTATCCTCAATTTTTATCTCCCACCGGAATATCATAATATATATATATATATAATATATATATATAGTATGTATATGTATATATATATATATATATATATAATGTATTATATATATATAATAAATATATATATATATACACACACACACACACACACACACACACAAATCAAGTGAATTTGATTCTTCTAAAATATTGGAAAGTTTCATCTACTCTTGCGTCAGCTGACAAGATTTCCAGAAATAAAACCAACAATTTTATTTATTAATTTAAACATCCTTTCACAATTATAAGAGGTTTGTTCCATCCTAGTAAAGTCAGTAGTAATGGTAACCCTCAATTTACTAATTACTTTAATTACAATAGGGGGTGTTACATTGTCCCTCACTTAAAAGTTAACATTGTCCTCGGTGTTTATTATTCCTATGAAAATAATTTTGGATACGGTTCTTTCATGGCATCTTCTTTTTCCCAAGTGGGCTCCTCGGCCATAAAGTGCCGCCACTAAAATGTAACCTGAGTAATGACCCAATTTCGCAATACAGCTTCCCTCCACTCCAAAATACAGAGTGGTTCTGGAAAAAAGACTCCTTTGGGATCCACATGTAAGAGATGCTAATCAATTATATGAGAGTTTTAATGCACATATTTTTTTAATAATTACATATGAATTACATTATGCACTTTAACATGAGCAAGTAGAGGTAACTGGTATGCTATTGGACGTATTCGGTCCATTATTTTGAATTACCCACAAAACCATGGTGCTAGTTTAGCACAGCCGCAAGTACTTAAGGTGATTTTGTAAGGTTTGACTCTTAGATACGCATGCTCCCCAATCTGATATTCTTTAGGGTTCCTTTGTTTATCTACATGGCTCTTTTGATAGTCTTGCGCGATTTTAATGTCTTACTGAATTTTCTGCATTGTTTCTTCCATCTCCCACAAGACCTCGGGTCCAAGGACAAATTAGTCTTCAGTTTGACTCCAATTGAGTGAGGTATGACATTTCCTTCCATAAAGAGCTTCAAAGGGTCTAATTTTAATGGAAACATGATAACTATTCGTATAGGCGAACTAGGCTAGGTGCAGAAAGTCTTCCCATTTTGTGGGTCTATCCATTACATACATTTGTAGATCTTCCAAAGTTTGATTCATTCTTTTATTTTACCCAGATATCTGTGGATGGCAGGTAGTGCTGAAGTTTAGTTTATTACCAAAATTTAGAAATAATGCTTTCCATAAATTTTAGGTGAACTTTGCGTCCCTGACTAATATTATCATTTTTGGTATGCCATGCAATCTAAAGATATATTTCATGAATATATTTTCAATTTGTGACATAGCAAAGGTATATTGCATGGGAATAAAGTGTGTTTCCTTCGTCAGTACATCTTCTACTACCATAATGGAATCATGTTGGTACTTTGTCTTTGGTAATCTAATTATGAATTCCATGGAAATCACTTCCCACTTCCATTCCGGAATCGGTAATGAATTCTATAGACCAATTGGGTGTTGATGCTCTACTTTCACTTGTTGTAATTTGCAGGAATTTTTCTAAATAATCAGCTACTTCCTTTTTTATTCCGAGCTAGAAAAATTGTTTTTAAAGAGAAGTTACCATTTTTTGGTATCCGGGGAGGCCAGCATATGGTTTCTTATGTTTCTCATCTAAAACAATTTATTTTAGATTGGTCACATTGGGAATGACCCATCTCCCTTGGTAGGTGACCAATCCTTGAAGATTTACACCACCCATATTTTTCCCCTTGCTGTATTTTACTTTATAACTCTTGATATTGTGGATCCTATTGCCCAGATAATCTTACCTATTCCTCAAAATCCTTCCTTACACTTATACCTGTATATGTGATCAAAGCATGAGCATGCCGACTTTAGGCATCAACAATTTTGTTCTCCTTCCCTTTTAAATATGTTTGATTTCAAATTCAAGCTCGCTAAGGAAGGCTAACCACCTTGCCTATCTTGTATTCAAATCAGGTTAACTAAAAAAAATATTTAAGTCTGATGTGGTTGGTCACTAAAACAAACTTCTTTCACAGTAGATAATGCCTCAACATTCTTAAGGCATGAATTACTGCAGCTAATTTTAGGTCATAATATGCATAATTTTGCTCATGTTTCTTCAATTTTTGGGATTTATATGCCATAATAGCATTGTCCTATAGCAGTATCCCTCCTAGACCCTAAAGAAATGCATCTGTTCATACCATAAATTCTTTATCTAGATTTTTTATCCATAGGATAGGAGTCACTGCCATCATTTTCTTTAGTTTATTGAAGCTTTATTTGCATTTTCGATCCACTCAAACATCACTACTTTTTTCTGCAATGAGGTTATGGTTTATGCCAGTTTGGAAAACTCCTTTATAAATCTATGATAGTACCCTGCAATTCCCATAAAGGAATGGACTGCATATACATATTTTGGTACTGGCCATTCTAGAATAGCTTTTACTCTCTTAGCGTCCACCACCAATTATCCAAAATGGATCCAAAAGCCCTCTAAGTCTTCAAAATTCAAAACAATTGCAAAAGGATGAACTCTTAGAACAGTCAGAAAACACTAGCAGTATGCAAAAACATGAAGAAAATAGTGAAAACACGCTTATCAGAGGTCAACAGGGAACAATGCACAGGAGCTATTAGATCTGGTTGATCAATGGTCTAGATCCAATCAGCATATAAAAAATCAGTGGAATCTATCAGAGGCTATCGGAGGCGGTCACATAAATGTTGCGATAGCGATTAACGGGGTAAACGAGGGCTGTCGATTAAGTGCATAGATCGATGACCCAGATTAACCCACCATATCACATTGGTAGATTACAGACGAATGCTTAACAAAAACTCGAGGCTCAATCGATATGCGATTGTGACAAGTGACATCACAAAATCACATTAGAGTAGCACCACGGAGCGAGGGCCAATACCTACGCGACTTGCGATATCTATAGTTGGACTTGACGGGGATATAAGCAATATTTGATATCTTTTGAGATCCATCAAATGACAGTTTTGTGTGTATTTTCACGTATTTCATTTATTAAAAGAAATAGGAAGGGAAGAACAGATGTGACAAAAACCAGACCCGAAAGGGTTTGTTAATTAAAATATATAATATTTCAAGTCCGCATAAAGCCATTTTTTCAATATTTAAAGTGTTTTAATGTATTTTCCAAACAAAAAAGGGAAACCATGACACATGAGTAGTTGCGATATGTGATAGTAATTGAGGGTGGACCCGAAAGGAGTATAGTGTGGATTTACAAATATTTGAAGTCCGATGAACAATGTTTGGCGGATTTTTCACTGTCAAATGTATTTCTCTGTGTAAATAGAGAATGGCTATTTCAAGGATTTCAAAGGCCAGATGGACTCTTTCGTTGTAGAACAGGTTGCCACCTCTACTGAAGACATTATGCCATGATTGCTAACGCACAGAAGGGAATTCGAGTGGATAGAGGCCAGGAGTCAGAAAGCCTGAGAATGGGAAATGAACATACAATTCCAATGGAATTTAAAAGCCACAGAAGGAAGAAGATAGAGACAAGCAGTGCTGAGACAGAGAGCAAACAGAGACAGAGAGTCATTGAGGAGAGTTTGTGTACTCAAAAAGAGTTGGGGGATCCAAGTAAAGACTTGTTCTTTTTTATCTATTGTGTGAGACTCAAATTGAGCTCACTTATGTAAAACTTTGTTTTCAAAGACATAATAGGGAGGTCACCAATGAACGTTGGACCAAGCGACATAGCCCAAGAGTGTTGGGTGAAATCCATATTAAACTTGTTTTTTTTATGTGTGTTTTCTATTATGTTTCTTTATCTTCTTCATTGTCTATGTATTTCGTAATCTTATCGATCCATTGCACAAAGTAACAAAGGAAAATCCATGCACATGAGTCTATAATACCTTAATAATTCTCTAAGATCTCAGTTTCAGATCAAGCGGTATCAGAGCTTTAGGTTTGCTAAGGTTAGAGAAGCTTGTGATGGATTGTTGAATTCTAACTAGGTCAGAGCTCCAATTAGGAGAAGGATAACTGGTTGAGGCTAACCCAAAAATTTGAAGAGTCTATCCTAGGAGGAAAATGACAAAACAAATTCCCTTGGAATTAGACTCTCTGTTCATGGATAGTTTCATGACCATGAGAGCCATGGTAAAAGAAATGTGTCAAGAATTTAATATAGGCCAGGGGGAAATCCCTCTAGCATCTCAAATAGGAAAAGGAGTAGAGGAACCTCTTCTAGTTGGCCATTCATAAGGAAAAGAGAAAGGGGAAGAGCCTCCTCCATCAACACCTCCTTCTAGTCGTGAAAATAAAAAGAAGAAGACACATGTGATTAAATAAGATGTAAAATTTTATTTGCAAATATATGATGGAGAATTAAACACAAAAAAGCTAGATAACTAGATTATATAGATTGATGTATATTGTAGGGTGTAGAACATCGATTCACAAAGGAGAAAGATTCAGATGGCCAACCTTCATCTTGGAGGAACTACCCTATTATGGTGGGAAGGCAGGACAAGCTAATTTGAAGAAGCATGGTAAAATTCTTTCTAGTTGGAGTGAATTTGTTTCTGCCATTAAAAAAAATTCTATCCATAGCTTATATGCAGCAAGCGAAGATGAGTTGGCAAACTCTTCACCAATTAAAGGGGAAAAGTGTACAAAGCTACACCCAGGAATTTAGAAAAAGAGCTTTAATTCTAGGCATTCTCTAGACTCAGCTAAAACTTTGTTGAAGTATATAGGTGCTCTGTATAGCTATTTGAGGCACACCATTCTCATGTTTAACCCTACTAGCATAGATGAGGTATCCATTCAGGCTACACACATCTAGAGGCTAGATGCAAGAATGTGAACCCAAAGATTGGGGGATCATCAAAACCCACTGCAAGCAAGAACAAGGGAAAGAGGAAGTTGAAATGGAAAGAGATGAAGGCAAATGTTGTACAGAAAGGAAAACCTCCATGCACTCACTGCAAGAAGGATGGACATGATGATGAATATTGATGGTCTTTTCATCCGAAGCTGAAACCCAAAAGTTTTATGGCAAGAAGAAGAAGACTGATGATGCTATTCAGAAGACTGAGGTTATGAAACAACAGTCCCAGCCACAGGTATAAAAGGTAAAAAATCTGAAGCATCTACTAGTAATTCTGCACAAACTATTGATAATGAAGAAAATGAGAGGAAAAGGCATGATTGTTTTCTGTTATGAAACCAGCTCAAGAAAAGATAGAAAAGATAGATCAACGCCTTAGAATTCAGCCTCTTCGAGGGGACAAC
>APFE031398306.1:32873-59737 GCA_000404065.3 Pinus taeda | reverse complement strand
AGACATCCACCCCATGGACCAGATCGAGCTCCACAAGCAAACGGGTGAGATGGTCTATGCCACCCTGGCAGACAAGACCTTGGTGAATTATAGGCTGCAAAACAGTTTGAATAACATTGCAGCTTAGCTTGAGTTGGAGAGGGCATCCTCTCAAGCCAAGGACAACAGAATCAAGGCACTAGAAGAGATCATCATAGAGTTTGGGCATGATCCCAATGATGTTAAGGCCATACAAGAGGTCCTTAAACTAAGGGATACGGATGTAGCTGCAATTAAGAAGAAAATGAAGATCCCACCAACTCTACATCCACAAACAGATGAAGTAGCCCAACAGAGAAGAGAAAGGGATATCACTGCACTGCTTATGAATTTGTATAAGGAACTGGTGGACACCCAGCAAAAGCTGCAGGATACAGAGACTACCCTGGAAGCAACTATACAGAGGGGAGAACAAGGGCAGTCCTCCAAACCACCCACAGAGACAATAGACCTGGAGGAAACCCCTAAAGACCCTCCAAAGCAACAGACAGCAGAAACAGAGCCAGCTACAACAGTTCCAGCCACCACAGCACCACTAACAGAGCAGCCCGAGAGCCTGGATATGCAAAAACTAAGGCAAGAACTTCAGGTGCTAGAAGCTCAAATGACAGAGCTAAATAAGGCCAAGGAAAGCTTAGCAAAGATAGAGGAAAAATATGATAAGTCTAAGCAAAATGTGGCTGAGAGAGAGAGGGAAGTAAAAGCCCTAAAAAAGACAGTTGCAGAGCTGGAAAAGCAGCTCAATTTTGAAAAAGTAACAGCAGAAGTCAAGGAAGTGATTTGGACTGCCATTGGACAATCAATTACTAACCAATGGGAGTACATTGATGCTATATATGAGTAGATAGGACTCATTGACAGGGCAAAGAAAGAACTATACATAGCAAGAAACGCCCTTGGCAACATGGCAGACCTTGCCCCCAGGATGATTAAAGTCTTAAATTACAGAACTGGTGCTCAGCTGATAAGAATGGGAATTGCTAATAGAACTGAAACCATTTCCCTAATCAAAAGAACCAAAACAATGAGTAACCTAATTCAGACATTAGACAGGAAAATCCATGATATACAGGCAGATATATATAAGTTCCAGAATAGGTTCACAGCCCTGCAGGACAAAGGGCTTCCCAGCTTGGAAGAATCAGGGAATCTGCTCTCACATGAGAAATACATCAAAAGGGTGAGCACTTTTGCAACAATTCAAATTGCTGATACATCTGGGTCATCTTCAGCAGGCCCATTAACAGGACAGGCTCTATTTGATAAATTAGATAATTTATTTTTTATTAAAAATGAGGTAGCACATTTATTTGATGAGCCTCCCCATTTCTATAAGTACACAGAAGCTGATGAGACCATAGGGTCAATTTTGAGGCATCAGCTTCCCCCTCAAGACATATGGCAGGACTTAATAAAACTACTTTTAAATCAAAGTTGAAGAATTAAATCTTTTACAGCAACACAGTCCATATTGCATCTACATGAGGACAAAGCCATGACAGCAAGCATAAAGACACTGAGCCAACTCAGCACAGGTACTCGGCATCAACAGCAGCATCAGTAGGTATAGGTGGCAAGGCCAAGAAGATACAAAAGGTCAAAGTGACAGAGCACTTCAGTTCATATTTATGATAAAGCCGCGCAATTAACTCCACAGTGCCCAAAGGTCAAAAATTCCTCCTGACAGCAGTTAAAGGCTTTAAAGAGGCATTTATGTTTGTATTAAACTCTCATCTACTCTCCTGTACAAATGTAAGAGATATTTTTCCTCTCAGATGACTCCATTCCTGAGATATTTTTGTATGTAAACCTCTATATATTCCCCCTCACGTTTGTTCAAAGGGGTTGGACTCCGGATGTAAGAAATCTCTCTATATCTGCTCTGTTATTCTGATATTGTAATTTCTCAGACAGTTTATACAAAAGAGAGTGGGATTTCTTCAAAGATGTTTGTCTCTTGATCTCCTGACGGTGTTTGGCTCAAAGTTGCAGGATTCCTGTGCATTTCATGGCTCAATAAGTTTTCCTCATGGCTCTTTACTTCACTTGTGATCATTGTTATTTCATACGTTTTCCATGTCTTTCTGTACTCTTGAAAATCTAGGTAGTAAAGAGAAAGAATAACTTCAAGATTTAGCCATTGGCTACCCTGAGCTCAATCTAAACTATCTTATATGTTTTCTTCTGATACAGTATTTAAAGAGTAATTCTTCGTTGCTACCTTTCATACTATGTCATCACAGTTCACTGTTGTTTTAGGAATTCAAGCAATTGCTCCTAAATAACAAGCCTCTTTGTAATATTCAGCTTAGGTAAAGAATTCTTAACTGCTCTTTGCTAGTTGTTGTCACCTTATTCTCACTATTTACAGTTTGTTTCATGGAATGCACAGAGGCCCTACAGCTTTACACTTCACCGAAATCAAAACCTCAAGGGAAAACACTATGAGACCCCATTGCCCAATGGATTAACTTTGCCTGCTGATATGCTTTAAGGAAATCAGAAGCATCCTCCCAACCAAACTCAAAAACAACCAAAATATTTACTCCCTAACTAGCCTAAAACCTTCACTAAAAGCAGTGACAAAACTTCATAGAGAGAGCCCTCTCTGACTGCAGCTAGGCTAGGAGCTGCAGCCCAAAGATTGGTTAGTGGTTACCCCAGCCGTATCCTCTTGGGAGTCAAAGAGGACAACCTGGGTGTTAACAGTCCAGACTAATCATAAATGCATCTACCATACTTAAGCATAACTCAGTAATAAATTAAAGCTACATTGAAGAATATGCTCAATATATAGACTTTAAAGATGTATACGCAACATTAAGTCATGGAAAACAAGTAGAGGAATTGGATTATTATGTTAAGCACCAACTCTTGTATCATTTGGGAAAGTTACGCATTCCACAAACTGAAAGAGTTAACATAATTTGGCAAGCACATACTTCTCTGATATCAGGTCATTTTTTTGTAAGTAAAATAGTTACATAGCTACAAAGATTCTGTTATTGACCAAGAATGCATGAAACAATTTCTAGATATATTAAAGGGTGTACCATGTGTGCTAAAAGTGTTATGAAACCAGCTCATAAAAAGATATAAAAGATAGATGAGCGCCTTAGAAATAATCCTCTTCGAGGGGAAACCTCCTTTACATTACACAAATGAACAATTCTTGGATGATACAAATGACAAGACCTCCTTTCTATATATAGGAGTCTAAGGAGTCATAATATAATCAGAGCCAACATAACAATAATAATGTAAGGGCACAATAATAACAATAGTGAGCTTATATGGGGCACAATAGTAACAATATGGGGACTATATGGGTATAACAATATAATAAGGGGGTTGTACTAATAAAAATAAGGGGTTGCACTAGTAGTATAGGGGCCTAACATACCCCTCTCCTTCAAAAAGTGTTGTCCTCAATGCTTGAGCAGTTCGTGATGCTTCTATAGAATATTCTTTTCCTCCCATGTGGAACATTCAATGGGTAAGTTCTTCCACCTAATGAGATACTCTGAAATTGATAGATTTCGTAGCTCTCGATTTCTTGTTTCTGTGACTGCTCCAGGTTCCAATATGATTTTTCCTTCCTCTTCAAGTTCTAGCAATATTGTTTGAATTGGGATCTTCTACAACTTTTGAATGAGTGGTCACACTTCTTCATCCTTCCTCCATTCATCCCTTGCTTCTTTTATCCAATCTGGTTGGATAATAGAAATAGCACAAAACAATGCTTCCACATCCTCATCCTTTCTTGAGAGTGCATCTGCAACAAAATTTTGCTTCCCTTTTCTATAGATGATGTCAAACTCATAACCCAATATATTTCTGACCCATTTTTTCTATTCTTCTATAGATAATATTTTTTCTAAAAAATATTTAACACTATCGTGATCCATTTTTACCTTGAAGTGTCTTCCCATATTAAGGTTGCAATTTCTTAAGTGCATGTAGTATTTCCAACATCTCCTTCTCATAAATAGCTTGCTTGAGATGTAGCAGTAAAAATACCCAATCACCTACATCAAAACAATTTTTACTACAATGTTGATCTACCTGTTGTTTCATTTGATTTTGCATCAAAGTGGTGTTATCATTTAAAAGATAGAGAACTTGTTGTTAATGCTCAATGTGATCTTTCACTTCTTGAACCTTTTTTTTCTTGATGTGTCCTTCTATCTTGAGAGTTTGAGGAGAGGTAATTTCTTCCAATGCTTTACAAGATATGGTTGGATTCATTTCTTGATGCTCGATGTGATCTTTCACTTCTTGAACATTTTTGTTCTTGATATGTCCTTCTATCTTGATAATTCGAGGAGTGGTAATTTTGGCCAATGCATTACAAGATATGGTTCGATTCATTTCTTCTTTCTTGATGTGATATTTCACTTATTGAACCTTTTTCTTCTTCCCCTTCATAATCTATGTAGAATAATTTCTTCTCAGCACACTTATGACCATTAGTGTATTTGCTATCAGAACTATAACAAAGCCCTTTTTCTCTTTTTTCTTCCAATTGTTGTGGTGTCAACCTTATAGGTTGTTGAAGACTAGGGGCAACAACACTTTCATCTTTATAGTTGTGAGTGGTATGCTTCCTAGTTGCCATAATTTTGCTTTCCATTTTTCTTGCTAACATGAATGCCTTCTCTAATGAATAAGGTTCCCAAAGGTGAACGTCATGTTGGATATTATCCTTTAAGTTCCCTATGAGCACATCAATCCTATGCTCCTCTAGAATATTTTTTACCCTTATGTTCAATTTTTGGAACTCCCCAAGGTGCTACATTATTGAACCCTTTTGTTTGAGACTTATCAATTCGCTAAAAAAGGTGTTGCTTTTTGTATCCTCATAATGTGTTGTCAATTCTTCTGTAAAAATTACCCAAGTGATAATTTGTTTACAAGAGAAAAGCCATTGATACCATACAAATTGATTTGGCTCCAAATATAAAGTTTCAATACGTACCTTTTGTGTCTTTTGCACATTATTGAGATTGAAAAATTGCTCCATCTGTAATATCCATGTTGCAGGATCCTTGCCATCAAATATCCTCATATCAATTTTTGGAATATGGTGGCTCTTTGATCCAACATTAGAGTCTATGAAATCATGATTAAAATTTCTTTTGTTCGAATCATGAGTTTCTTTTACTACCCTTTCACCATTAGTAAGTATTTCTTGTAGAAAATTTGTCAAATCTGTCTTCAAATCTACCATGTCTGTCTTCAAATCTGCCATGTCTCTCTTTAAATCTATCTTCAAATCATCCATATTAGCCTCCACGCCATTCATCTTAGCTTCCATGCCCTTTATCTTAGATTCCATGCCATTTAGCTTAGCTTCTGTTAGCTTTCATGAGAGTGGCATTTGTTGCACTTGGTCTTGTAAATTTGATATATCATGTAGCATTTCTTCCTCTTCTTCATGAGTCATGCTAGAGCTTTTAGGTTGCTGACTAGGTGTTTGCATTTTCTTTCCCTGGGGAATTAGTTAACGATAATAATGCTCTACTATGCCCCTTGAATTCTTTCAAAATAATTCTTCAAACCAAGCTCAAGAAAAAATTTAAAAAAATCTACACACCTTTTTTCACTTTGTAGGGGCTCGATATTGCCTTTGATGTATCTCTGTAATTTTGAATCATCCATTTTTGAAATTGTGATCTGCAGTAGCCCTCTATGTCCTCTTTCCAATGCCACTAGTTTGATCAAAATTGGATTCTCCAAGGAAGAGTTATGCCAAATATCCCACAGTGACCTAATTATAGACTACTTTAGTAGAGCGAACTTATAAAACATGGCACATGTCCCTGTTTTGAGCTTTGGCTCTAAAAAATATATACAAGAAACTATAGTCCATCATCTTTCTATACTTTCTTATGAAACTTTAATATGATGCTCAGAGAGAAAGTTAAGACGATTTTCCCCAGGTCACCTGTTTGGAATGTAATTCAAGAGTCTGAAAAAAGACCAACTTCCTCACATCATATCTCTGCAAATATAGAGCAAAAAGCTTTGAAATTAATACCCAAGGTTTAGTATGATTTCATCTCAAATGGGTTTTGTTTTTCGCTTCTGAAACGTTGCAGAAAAAATTTATAGTGAAAATTCCACAAAGACCTATTTGGAGCAGTGAAACCCTAGAATCCAAAGCTCTCATACCAAATGTTATGAAACTAGCTCACAAAAAGATAGAAAAGATAGATGAACGCCTTATAAATAAGCATCTTCGATGGGGAAAACTCTTTTACATTATACAAATGAACAATCCTTGGATGATACAAATGACAAGACCTCCTTTCTATATATAGGAGTCTAAGGAGTCATAATATAATCAGAGCCAACATAATAATAATAATAATGTAAGGGCACAATAATAACAATAGTGGGCTTATATGGGGCACAAAAGTAACAATTTGGGGACTACATGGGTACAACAATATAATTAGGGGGTTGTACTAATACCAATAAGGGGTTGCACTAGTAGTATAAGGGCCTAACAAAAATCAAGCCCAACAATAGAAAATTAGCCTTATACACTCCATTACCAGTTCCTTCTCGTCCTTGTGAAGGTGCTTCCATGGACTTTGTTGGGGGATTGCAAAAATATAGAAAAGGTCATGACTATTTATATGTTATTGTGGACATGTTCAACAAAATGTGTATTTTAATACCTTGTAACAAGCAGATTACCACTGAAAAAACAATGAAGTTGTTCTTTCAGCATGTCTGGGTTCATTTCAGGTTACCCACTTCTATTGTATGTGATCGATATTTCTGATTTGTTGGGAAGTTTTGGTCAAGTCTATTGGAATTGATGGACTCCAGACTAAAGAAGAGCACAGCCTTTCATCCACAAACAGAGTTGGTCAATAGGACAGTGACCCAATTGCTCAAGGGCTATTACAGCAAACATCCTAAGCATTGTGATGAACTTTTGCGTTATGTACAACATGCTTACAACCGTGCTAAGCAATCTTCTACACAAAGATCTCCTTTTGAGACTTGTTTTGGTTTTACACCAAAGTCTCCCTTGGATTTTTTCTTTAGTAAAGACATAGTAGTTGATGGACATAGTGATGTGGAAAAAGCAACCAAGTTCATTGAACAGATCCAAGGAATTCACCAAGTAGTGTAGGAACAGTTGGAACAGAGCCCAACCAATTACAAGGCAAGGCATGATAAGAATTGAATTGAACATAGCTTCCAAGTTGGTGATCAAGTTTGGTTGTACATCAGCAAAAACAGAATGCAAGGTGAGGGAAAGAAGCTGAAGCTAATAAGGTATGGGCCTTTCAAGATACTTGAGAAAATTGGTGAGAATGCTTTTTGCCTTGATTTTCTAGCTTACATGCACATCTATTCAGTGGTTAATGCAGAAAATTTGAGACAATTTGAACCTTCATTAATTGAAGATCCTGAAGAGAAAAGTTAGTTGCCTTCTATTGATGGTATTTTGCCTGGATATCTCAATGAGTTGCAGGAATATATAGTTCTGGATAGGAAGGTGAGAAGTACCCATAGAGAGGATATTCAGTTCCTCAGAATTAGACTCAAAGGTTCAAAACCCAGCAGTGCACAATGGATGGAAATTGGACAAGTGAGGAAGCTATATCTTCACTTGATCGATGCTTGAAAACAAACTTTTGGTCATCCAAAACCCTTTTCAGTGGGAAGGTGTGATCCAAAATGGATGCAAAAACCTTCTAAGTCTTCAAAAATCAAAACAATCGCAAAAGGATGAACTCTTACAATAGGCGAAAACCACTATTGACAGGCAAAAACATGAAGAAATTTTTTTTATCGATTGTCAAAAGGGAACAATGCATAGGACCCATTAGATCTGGCCGATCAACAATCCAGATCTGATCGACATATCGCAAATCGGTGGAAGCTATCAGAGGCTATCAAAGGTGATCACATAAATTTTGTGATAGCGATTAGCAGGGTCAACGAGGATTGTTGATCAAGTACGTAGATCGACAACCCAGATTAACCCACCATATTGCATCGGCAGATTATAGAGGAATGCTTACCAATGGCCCAGGGCTCATGCGATATGCGATTGCGAATAGTTGCATTGAAAAATTACATTAGAGCAGCACCGCGGAGCAGGGACCGATACCTATGTGACATTTGATATCTATAGCTGGACCCAACAGGGCTATAGGTGATATTTCATATCTTTTGAGATCCGTCAAACGACAGTTTTGTCTGTATTTTTGCGTATTTCATTTATTAAACGAAATATGAAGGGAAGCACCGATGCGATGAAAACTAGACCTGAAAGGGTTTGTGAATGAAAATATATAATATTTCAAGTCTGCATAAAGCCATTTTTGCGATATTTTAACTGTTCTAATGTATTTTCCAAATACAAAGGGGAAACCATGACACATGGGAAGTTGCGATATGTGATAGCGATTGAGGGCGAACCCAATAGAAATATAGTACGGATTTACAAATATTTGAAGTTCGATGAACAGTGTTGGGCAGATTTTTCCCATGTTGAATGTATTTCTCTATGTAAATAGAGAATGGCTATTTTGAGGATTTCAAAGGCCAGATGGACTCTTTTGTTTTAGAACAGTTGGCCACCTCCCATGAAGACGTTGTGCCACGATTGCTAACGCTCAGAAGGAAATTCAAGCCAACAGAGGCCGAGAGCCAGAAAGCTCGAGAAGGGGAAATGAATAGATAGTGTTGATGGGCTTTAAAAGCCGTAGAGGATAGAAGATAGAGACAAACAGTGCTAAGATAGAGGGAAAACAGAGATAGAGAGTTAGTGAGGAGAGTTTGTGTACTCAGAAAGACTTAGGGGATCCAAGTAAAGCCTTTTCGTTTTGTATTTGTTGTGTGAGACTCAAATTGAGCTCACTTCTGTAAAACTTTGTTTTCAAAGACATAATAGAGAGGTCACCACTAAAGGCTGGACCAAGAGACATAGCCCAGGAGTGTTGGGTGAACTCCATATTAAACATGTTGTGTTGATGTGTATTGTCTATTATGTTTATTTATCTTCTTCATTGTCTATGTATTTCGTAATCTTATTGATCCATTGCACAAAGTAACGTAGGAAAATCCATGCGCATGAGTTTGTAATATCTTAATAATTGTCTAAGATCTCATTTTCATATTAACCAACCCTTCTTCAGAGATGACATGTCCTAAGTACTGTATATTGGGTTTAAAAAATTCACACTTACTGCCTTTGCATATATTTTATGCTCTCTTGATGTCTGCATCACTAGTCTTAAGTGTGGTTGATGTTCTTCCTTGTTTCTTTAGTACACAAGAATGTCATCTATGAAGACCACCATCAATCAATCTTGGTACTTGTGTAGTACAATGTTCATGAGAAACATGAAGGTTGTAGGTGCAATAGTGAGGCCGAATGATAGCACCAAAAACTCATAATGCCCATACCGCATTCTAAATGGTGGTTTCTAGATATCCTCCCCCTGTATATGCAATAGATGATAGCCTATTCTAAGGTCAATTTTCGAAAAGACCGTGGCTCCTCTGACTTGATCAAAGAGATCATATATTATTGGTAGGGGATATCTCTTTTTAACTGCCAATTTGTTTAGTTGTCGGTAGTCAATACAAATTCTGTACTTACCGTCCTTTTTTACAAATAGTACTAGAGCCCCCCAAGGAGAAACATTGGGTCTGACATAACCTTTATGCAGTAATTCTTGAACTTCATGTTTAGCTCCAATAGTTTTGGGGTACTCATATGATAAGGGGCTTTTGACACAGGAAGAACTTAGAATACTAAATTTATAGTAAAATCTATATCTTGAAATGGGGATAATCTAGGAATTTATTCTAGAAAAACATCAATAAACTCCTTAATGATTGGTATAATCTCCAAATCTTCCTTTTCAACTAGCTGGGCTCTAGTTTAAACTTGTGCCAAGTATAATTGGCATCATTTGAGTGCTTATTTTTAGCTGCAATGCTGAAATTTGTTAGACAATTACTGGGTTTTCTTTCTCTCTAATTACTTTAGGGACTCTATCCATCCCACACATACCACAATCTAAAAAGTTTATAGCACCAGCTTAATTTTCTAACCAATCCATGCCAACTAATAAATCATATGACCTAAGTGGAAGAAGGTTCAAAATCTACCATTGTGAAATACCCATTAAAATCAACTAGACATTGTTTTACGTGTTTGATTATTCTCTGCTTGGTTCCTATTGCTAGATGAACTAACCATGCATATTTGAATTTTTTTGGTTTTAGCTTGCATTTTTCTTCTATTTGGGGGCTAATATAACTTATACTATCCCCTGAATCTATCAAAATAGACACATAATGGTTTAAGATGTTACCTTCAATTTCCAACATAGTAGCCTGATGTTTAGGTTATCGATTCTCCAAGGTTTGATTGATCCTTGGTACATTCCTTCACATCTTCAATAACATTGGTGGCCTCATGAATTGTCTAGATGTTCTAGATGGACCACGGATTGTGTGGGAAGTCCCTCAGCATATGCATCTCTCTGCATCCTCAGCATCTTAACAGTTCTTTGGCAGTACTATTCTTTTTTTTGTTCTCTTCTGTCACTCTCGAACCCATATAATATTGAGCTAGCAAAGGTACTTCACCTTTGACCCCCTTCCTTCTTTAACGATCTCTAACAAAACTCTTTAAGTAGAGTGGTTTTTGTTTCTTCATGCCTCCACCAAACCTTCTGCCTTCTTTGATCCTCCAGATCTTGCAGAGGCACTTCATATGGGAAGTGATAAGATCAAAATGATCTAGTGTATATATAAACTTTATGAAAATAGAAAAGACAAAAAGATTGGATATAGTGATAGAGAAATTCAAATGTAGCCTAATGGCTAGTAAGAAGTACACTAGATTCGGAGCATGACTTGTCTAAATTAATTAGAAAATTATTAACGAACCTAAAAAGTATCTCATTAAAATAGAATATGAGTATCTAAGGATCTTACGCTGGTAATAATTTCATACATGCACCAAAGGAGTGACATATAAAAGGTTCTGGAAGAGAGAATAATAAACTAGTCAATATTTCGTTGTTGAATCAATATGATGCTTTAACCATATTGGATGGTTAAGTGGTACTAGTAAGCGAGATTGTTGCGTACAATGATAATTGTTTTCAATAAAATGATATCTAGAAATCTATCCAAATAAATTGACAATGGTACAGTATGAGATGCATACTTGGTACCACTATTTCCTATCAAGCAATCTAGGAGAAGTCTACCTACAAGATTGCATTTACAGTATTGTTTGGTCTTGAATATGGCAACATAACAATTTCATGAAAAAATTATGAACTATAAGTGGGGTATTAACATAATAATGACCTAGGTTCATGCCCTGGTACACATAGTGCCTAAAAACTTAATAGGTGTGAAATTGATAATATTGTAACTCTCATTTATAACGCATGCATGAGAGATGTATGTATTTGTATAATGATTGTTCAAATTGGTATGAGAAACAATAAATCATATGACATGATTAGTTTAAGTGTGGAGTACCTTTTGAGTACCAAACACTTATTCTTGGTTAAATACAAAGTTAAGGCTATTATTAGACTTCAAATATAACATTGAAGTCCATAATATACTAACTATCATAGTCAATGGTATTCATTATGATTAAGTGGAGGCCATATTATGTTAAGACTGGTCTAGTGACTGATTAACCTCCAAAACTCAAATTTATGAGTATGATAAAGTTGTAGTATGCATGATTACCTTTATGGTACTATTTTTTTGACATTGTTCTGCAACCATAAGACACATGAAAAGAATTTTCTAAATAAAAGCACTCGAATACATTGACATCAAATTATTTGTTGGTTGCAGAAGTTGAACAGGTCCATGAAATTCCTTATTCTCTAATGAGTAAACTGGGAATGTTTGGATCAAACTTTCATAAAGGTGATATAACTAAATAAAGGAATTTTTGGCATAATACTAACATGGTTGGAAACATGTGGATGAAGTATATGTCATGCAGGTTATACTGTGGACATTGATATGGGGTACACGTGTATATGTGGTAATGTGTACAAACGATACATATGGTATTGGTATGGATGCATGTATTGAATGATAATGTATAACATGTATATTTGTGTGTGTGTAATGCATACTATGTGCAAGTGCACATGGTAGAATGTAATGAAGTTCTAACTATACCCAATAAAAGAAATCTTTCATTAACCATTGTTATATAGTATCATATAAAAGCATCAGATATATTTTTTAAGGTGGTTAGTGCACAATATAATTATTTTTTATAAATTTAAATGAAGCCCTTCGTGTATTATGTTTTTATTTTTATTTAAATTATCACTCTACCTACCCATACATAAAAATATTTGAACCCTACTCCATTACTAAAGAATGATCCCATTACTAGGCTTTCCTATCTACCCCCCCCCTTCTCACACTCAGTCTGTCAGACCCATCCCTATCCACTTGCTTTCTTCTTAGGTGGAATGTAGACCCATTCCTTCCCTTCATTGAGTTGGAAATACAAGCCCTACCCTTCCACTAGATGGCTTGGGTCAGATAGTTTATGGTACCTACCTTCCCATTAATTGAAACTTGCCATTGATGTACATCTAGAATCATTCACTCCTAGCATATCTTGAGGTTTAGGGTTTCAAGGTTGGATCAAGGGTAGAGATCCCATCAATTTATTTCTACGGCCCTAATTCCTCAAGCCTAACCCAAACCGTATTTTCTTTCCCACCTCTTTAATCTTTGTTATTCTATGTCTTTCTAGAGGCTCGAATAGTGCTAGGGTATGATCATTTTATTGGAAGTCTAATTCCATAATAAGATTTGGAATTTTGCTACCGTAGGAGTTCCCTTCATATCTGCTACCAAAGCATAATGAAACCTCCTCCTCGACATTAGCAGAAAGTGATACTCCATTTCCTTTCGATGGAGGGTTTGCAGATGATGGCAAAGCTTGGTATCAGCTTGGTTATCTCATCCTTATGAATTCAATAACTCTTTTGTTTTATTTCTTACTACCATTCTCTGTTAACTTTTCCTAACATACTCCTGCAGGTTTCCATATTTTGAAAGGCATATTAATGATTCCCAATTTGATTCCCAATTTGAAAGTTTCTTTCTTTCTTATGAAGGAGAAAGTCTAAAGGCTTGCAAGGTCTGTCATTTTCTTTGGCATAAGGATACCTCTCAGCACCCAGGCAACTTGCCTCATGGATTCTTGTACTCTTCTCCAAGTTTTAAGTTGGTCTTTTTTTGATATCTAACTTGGCTCATTGTGTTGGTCCTCTTTTCAAGCGGTTGGATGATATTCTAGTTCCTAGTGCTACTTCAGGTAAAACACTTTTGTCTTCCTCACATTTTTTGCGTTCTCAATCAAGTTTTAAGGGTTTACTTTTCCGTAACTGGGTTTCATATTGGTGGCCTAGGTAAGCTCAATGGCAAAGGTTTGTTTGCACATTTCCAGTGGAATGGGACACACCTAATTTATATTTTGTCTTATTATTCTAGGTTTGTGATCTCTTCGCTTACACTCTCTCCATACATGGTGTTTTCTGCTTTCAATACTATTGCTCTCACTCTCATTCTGTTGAATCTAGATAGCTATATATATCGGGTTTACTTTGGGTCCTGGGCACATGTCTGTGATTCCCTTGGCAATCTCAATCTTAGATTTGAGTCTCCTAGTTGTCTGTTGACCCCTGCTTGGTCATAGTCGTAAGGAATGCTAGAGGATTTTTTAATTCTAATTACTGTTCTTTATGCGAGAACTAAGTTTGGCCTATAGTCTTAGTCTATGACTCACTTATTGCTCTGAGAATCTGGTAAAATATATTATGTTTCCCCCCGTACTTGCTGCATCAGTTGTATTTTCGTTTGTTGAATTCTAGATGAAATGGAAAACTCGTGTTCATAAATATGAATTATTGATTTACTTTTGTTATGTCTTTTTTGACTTAATGAGAGAGAGGTATAGGATTATTTAAATATGGCTTAGTATTCTGTACTATTTACAATGGACCACTTGTAAATTTTCTCTGTATAATTTTTGTATTTTGATTTGGGCCATTTGTAAACTTTCTCTCCATTATTCCTGTATTTCGATCTCTCAAAAAGATGGAATGAAATTTGTATTCTTGGAATTGGGCCTCAGGGTAGGGTACTAGTTTATAATATCTCTAGAATTCTCTTATATTAACTAAGATTTCTGATTTTTCATAGGGCATTCTTTATTTTATTTCTAGTCATGAACTTTATCACAATCCTTTGGCTATTTATCATCATTGTATTTCCTTCTTCCAGGAAATTTGTTCCTTACTTACTAAGTTGCACCGTAAAGGCTCGTTTTTCCTAGCCCATTTTGTATCGGTATTATGTTTTAGTAATTTCAGCACTGACATGCATAGTTTTCTTATTTGAAGCACATGCTAGGTTCCACATAGTTCTTTTCCATTTATGCATCTATAGCAGATATTATCGTTTTCTTAGACATACTCAGTTGTGCATGCCACACATGTTTATTTTTTATTTCTGATGAATATATGTTGGTACTTGTTTGTCTAGATTTACCGTCGCCTCTACAGTTTCATGCATCTCTAGAATTCTTTCGAATGCAACACATGTTTTTCTTTCGCTAGACATCTCTTCTTATTTCATCTAATAGTATTGTCATGCATGTACTCAGCTTGCACTATAATACAATTACTTGAAATCATGCATGCATAATAGTAAGAAGATTCACTGGCTTATTTCCTTCAGTATCTCTACATATATCTAACATGCATGAATTTCTATAAAACCATTTATGTTATATTCCTTGCACACAATTTCCTTACAGCATGCATACAGTAAAGTTATTATTGACATGCATCATACTGATCCAGGGACCTTTTCCATATACATGTATGAAAAAAATCACACGTGAAAATTTCAACTTAACACAGAAATCTAATGTGCATAGAAGCCTATGTCTCCAAGCCCTGCTCGATCAATGGGGAGGCCTTCATATATTAAATGGCACGAAAAGAAGAGAATTACAATCACTAGTTACATAAAAAGAGGCTTATACCTCCATTCTGGAAAATGGTTGTGAAATGAAGACCTCAGTTGGAGAAATGGACAACACCACTGTGTTTGTGGCATTGAGAGGGGAAGAAACCATATAAAACTTGTCCAATTAAGACAAAATGATCAATCAACCTCCTACAAGCTGCTACCTCAAACTGTGTGCCAAGAAATCCTCTCCCCTTCCTTGTTCCAATCATCGGGCTTTATAATGTCGGATTTGTGACAAGGCTGATTAAAAATCAGGGTTGTTTGTTTAGAATAGAAGTTAGTGGAGTAGAATGGTTGGTGAGGGAAACAAACCATTAAAATAGGCCTTTTTCAGTTTAAACAAATAATACACAAAACATTGGAAAAACCTGACCAAAAGCCCTTTTAACCGGACTTCAAATATATCATATCAGGCTTATAGACCCGTCAGATTCGGCCCTTTATTGCAAATCGACATATCGCTAGTTCAAAGGCCCTGTGTAACAGGGGATGGCCGATTTCCAATACGCTGATCTGTCGATCGCCAATATCGGCGTATCACATTAGTCCTGTCGCATCAGCATCAGCCTAGGGCTCCTACCTTTGGCATTGGTTGATGTCGATTACTGATGTTGATATCGGTATTCACTCTCGCACATAGCAAGCCCTTGACTCTGATTGATTAGAGATCGCTGATTGGGAGATTAGTTGTGCCTCCTTAAGTCCACCCCTTTGACTTCTCTGATTGCGATGTTTCCCTTTAGAGGCTTAAATCCATTTTTAGGGAAAAAACCCTCATTTTCCAAACAAATAAGGTGACCTTTTTTCTAACATAACTTCATCATCCGAACTCGGATTGGAATGTTGTTCACACCATTGGAATCAGGGTGACGAGCACTTCGATCTAATGTTAGGATACTTTCTTTTCTACCACTTTGAATTTTGAGCTTTTCTATGCCATTATATCTGAAGATCCACTTGGATCAATCCTCCACATTGAGGAGCTTTTGGACCACCAAAAGCTTTCATTAGTCAATTGGCAAGTAAGGGAATTGTTCCCTCACCCCTTTCTTCTCTAGCCATTTGGCCTTGCTAGGGTCGATTCCCTTGAAACCAACTTGAAGGTATTCCACATCTCCTTGCTGTGAAGTCCTAGTTCTTCTATAAAGGATGATGTCGTCAGGTAACTCATCGAGATATTCTAGTGCAAAATCATCAACTGTAGGAACTGTGCCCAACTCATCAGTGTCCATGATCAATGGTGCTTCATACAACTTTAAGTTCAACACATTCACTACTGAGTACATCTGCATATATCGGCAAATCAAGACAAGAGGAATTGTTACCAATATTCTCCATAATGGTGAATGGACCATACTGGATGGGTCGCAACTTCTTCCCTTCTCCCTTCATCTTGTCCTTGCTAATGTGGAACCTCACTTTGTTGCCCACTTGGAATTGTTGGTCGACTCGGTGTTTGTCATGTCAAGCCTTGTAACGGGCTTGACTTTTCTGCAACTACTCTTGTACTGCTTGATGAATCAATTGGATTCACTGAATGAACTGCTAAGCTTTATCCCTATCATTACATCCAGTAGAGCCATCTTCCCTTCCAAAGACCATATCAAAAGGGTCCTTTGGCAGGTAACCAAAACATGTCTCAAATGGTGAACACTGCATAGATGAATGCACTGCTTAGTTGTAGGAATGTTATACATATGGGAGATGCTCATCCCACAACTTGGGATATTTCCTACAATAGCCTTGTAACAAATGTACCACAGTATGGTTGAAAATATTTGTCTTTCTGTGAGTCTGCAGATGAAATTCCATGCTTATTTTTTATGTGTTGTCCATTATCCTCCAAAAGCTAGTCCAAAACTCTCCAAGAAAGCGAGAGTTCCGATCTAACATAATTGATGTGGGTAATCCAAAATTAACCCAAACATGCTGAAAGAAAATAGAAGCAGTATGCTCTGCAGTGATCTGCTATTTACAAGACATAAGAATACACATCTTGTTAAAATGGTCAGCAACAACATACAAATAGTCGTGACTCTTTTTAGACAAAGGAAAACCTCCTACAAAGTCCATTGACACACTTTCCCATGGACAAATTGGAATAGGGAGTGGTGTGTAGAGCCCAAGTTTTCTATTAGAGGGATTTGAAACAGAACATATCACACAACCCTTTACATAGAGAGTCACAATGTTTTTCATATGAAGGCAAAAACAAAATCTTTGTGCATGACATAAATTCTTTTCAACACTATAGTGTCCAGGAAAAAGAGAGTTGTGGGCCTCTTGAATTACATGTACTCTTTCCCCTATGGGAATACATAATTTACCAAGGTGATACAATAGTTTCCCCTACAAGTGATAGTTGTCCACCTATGAGCCATGGGTTAGTTTTACATAAATCTCCTTAAAGTCATCATCATTAGCATATTGTTCAGTATAACTCTCAAAAGACAATGAAGCATTATGAAAAATAACTGAAGTAGAAATAGGAGAGCAAGATAGAATATCGGCCAGTTTATTACCAATGCCCTTCTTATCCTTTATTACCATATGAAATTGTTGAATAAAACCCATCCGCCTGAAATGACGAGATTGCTGCAGCTTGGTTTGTGATTGAAGGTATTGCAAGGGTTGATGATCCGTATGGATGATGGTCTCCTTGCCAATCAGGTAGTGTTTCCACTTTTTCACACTCTGCACCAAGGCATAAAGCTCCTTTTCATAAGTGGGATAGTTTATCATAGCTTGAGAAAAATTCTTACAATGGTAACAAATCGGCTTCTTTTGCTGCAATAATATAGCTCCCATGGCATAACTATTGGCATCAGTTTCGATCTCGAATGGCTGTTGGAGATCGGATAAGGCTAAGACTGGCGTGGTGATGATATTTTCCTTCAATGTTTCGAAGGTTTCTATTGTCTTCCTCCCCATTGGGAGACCTATTTCACACTTGTCAATTTGTGCAAAGGTGCTGCAATAATAGAGAAATTAGCAATAAATCTCCTCCAGTATTGGACTGCACCTAAAAAGTTGCGGACCTTGGTTACACTAGTAATCTTAGGCCCATTTATAATTGCTTCAACTTTAGAGGGATCAATTTTTAACTGACCATGACCAACAATATGACCTAGGAAACCCAAAGAGTTTTTCCCGAAATCACACTTTGACAACTATACAAAGATTTTTTCTTTTTTCAATACATCAAGAACTTTCTTTACATGACACACGTGTTCAACCCAACTTTTACTAAAGACAAGTATATAATCTAAATATAAATGAATAAATTCATCAATGAAAGGCCAAAATAGATCATTCATGACCCTCATAAAAGAGGCTGGAGCATTGGAAAGCCTAAATGGCATCACCATCCATTCGAACAACCCATGTCTAGTCTTGGAGGCAGTTTTCCACGCGTCTTGCTTTGCAATTTGGACCTGGTGATAACCATTGTGCAAATCCAATTTGGTGAAATAAACAATATTCTCTAATTGATCTAATAATTCATCAATGCATGGAAGAGGGTAGTGATTTTTCATCATGATCTTGTTTAGCGCGTGGTAATCCATGCACATCCACCATGTGCCATCTTTCTTTGGGACTAAGACAATCGGTGAGCCACAAGAAGAAGTGCTCATCTTGATGACCCCTTGGTCTAGCAATTCCTACACCTATTTCTTGATTTCCTCCATCTCAATGGTCGACATCCTGTACATGCCAATATTTGGCGAAGGAGCGTCGTGTTGCAAATGGATCTCTTGTTGGATTTCCCTCTTCAAAGGTAATCCCTTCAGTTCCTGAAACAGCTCATCATAATTAGAAATTAATTCAGATAATTCCTATTTATGTTCCTAATCACAACCCTGGAAAGCATCAACGAATTCTTCCTCTTTTTCCCTTACAACCATAAGCATGAAACCCTTACTGGAATTCACCAGTCTTTTCATCTGTCCAATGCTTACAAGGTTGGAATTTATTTTAATTTGATGAGCCCTTACTATATATTCTACCCCATATTTTTTGATTTGGTATTTGCTTTCATGACAGAAAAAGACTGCCTTTCTATAATATAAATATGGACTCCCTAACACCATGCCAGAAATATCTAATGGTATCACATCAAGTTCTACTTCATCCACTAGCTCAGAAGAGATTACAAATTTCACTTTACACTACTTGGTTACATTCAGTTTTGCTTTATCATGTATCCATCTAAGCAGGTAAGGTTTCGGATGTGGTTTTATTTCTAAGACAAGTTTCTTTACCAAGGATTCTACAATTAAGTTGGCTGGGGACCCAGTATCAAACAGAGTTTCAACTTTAGTATGATTTACAACAACTCTGATATGAAATAGTTCAATTCTTTTTTGATCATTAGGAAGGGACTCAATCACAAAACTGGTGCCTTCATGTAATTCAGAATTAACATGAGGTGCAAGAGTACCTTTTGTTCCTGCAGCTGTGATTAATGCTTCATCTCTGGAATCTGATCCAAGGTCTTGCTGCACAATCACCACTCTCTTATGCTTCCCTTTTCCTCCATACTTCTTTGGATGTTTTTCTGGGTGCTGCTTCCAAAAGTGATCATCATCATGGCCTTCCTTTTTGGAGTGATTGCAATACAAATTTTCTCCTTCTTTAGCTATTGCCATCTTCTTCTCCTTTCTGTTCCATTTCACTTTAGATTTTCCATTAGGAGGTTTAAATGGTGGTTTTCTACACTGGTCATCTCTTTCATTTTTTCCCATGTTCTCAATATGAATTACCTTTACACTGGCTGAGTCAATAGTGGTTGGTTCAAACAACAACAATGAATGCCTAATGTAGCTATGCAATGAGCCAATATACTTAATTACAACTTCAGGTGTATCAAGTGTAATACCCAGATTAAGTGCTTGCTTTCTAAACTCCTCTGTAAAACTCTGAACATCCTAACCATTGCCCTGCCTTAAATACTACCAATTCACTAATGCATTTTTCTTGTATCCCAAGGGATAAAACTATTCCTTTAATGTAGATATAAAATCAGGACATAAGGAAAAGAGGTTACTCACATTCTTACTGCAATGAAATTTTCTCTTCCACCGAATGATAGCAATGCTACTCAATTGTAGAGAGGCCAGCTGAATCTTTGCCTCATCCTCCACGATCTGCTAAATCCTGCAGTAGACCTCAATCTGCCTAATCCAATTATTAAGATTTTCTACATTACTTTCACCATTAAACATGGGAATATCAAATTTAACATCTAATTTAAAGAAATGCTTCTTAGATGCATCCTTTGAATTTCTACGATTATGGTGGTGAGAGGAAGGAGAACATTCACTCGCGGAAGGAGAAGGAGGGGGTTCTTCTCCACCATTCCCATGTACTGAACCTTATTCTATTGGGTTTCTCTCCTCTGCTTTCTCTAGCCTAAAACCAACTAACTGATATTCTCTACCATTGAATAGGTGGTCTTATGGAAATTGCACTCCTCTTCAAGATGAGCTTCATCTTCTACCATGTTTCTGCTTCGAAGTGCATGCCCCGCTTCAGGATCGAAAAGCTCTAGTTCCCCTTCACCTCTTTGGAGTATGTCTCCTGTTAGCATACAAACATGCAATTCACATCTAAAAATACCTGCTCTGATACCACTTGATCTAGGGATCTTTTTCTTATAGATGTATGAAAAGAATCACCAGTGAAAATTGCATCTTAACACAGAAATCTAATGTGCACACAAGAAAGAAGAAGAAAACACATAAAGGCACGACAAGAAGAAAACAAGACTTGATAATGGAGTTCATCCAATTCAAACTACATCTCTCGGCCCTGCTCAATCAATGGGGAGGCCTTCATATATTAAATGGCATGAAAAGAAGAGAATTACAATCACTAGTTACATAAAAAGAGGCTTATAACTGCATTTTGGAAAATGGCTGTGAAATGGAGACCTCGAATGGAGAAATGGACAAAACCACTACATCTGTTGTGCCGAAAGGGGCATAAACCATATAAAACTTTCCCAAACAGAAAAAATGATCAATCGGACCTCCTACAAGCTGCTACATCGAACTATGTACCAGGAAATCCTCTCCCCTTCATTTTTCCAATCGTCAAACCTTTATAATGTTAGATTTGTGACAAGGCCGCTTGAAAATCAGGGTTGTTTGTTTAGAATAGGAGCCAGTGGAGTAGAAGGTTTGGTGGGTGCAACAAACCCTTAAAATAGGCCTTTTTTGGTTTAAACAGATCATACACAGAACATTGGAAAAACTCAACCAAAAGCCCTTTTAACCGGACTTCAAATATATAAAATCGGGCTTATAGACCTATTGGGTCCAACCCTTTATCGCAAATCAACATATCGCTGGTTCAAAGGCCCTGTGTATCGAGGGATGGCCTATCCGTTGATCACTGATATCAGTGTATCGCATTGGCATCGGCAGGGGGTCCTTTGGCATCAACCGACACTGATATCGGTAGTTGTTTTCGCACATAGCAGGCCCCTGACTCTGATTGATCGGAGATTGCTAATCAAGAGATCAGTTGTGCCTCCTTAAGTCTACCCCATACTCGCCCAGAAGACATTAGGTCCAAGGACCAATCAGTCTTCTTGTTGAATCCATCTGAGTGGGGTATGGAATTTCCTACCATAAAGAGCTTCAAAGGGGCTCATTTTAATGGAAGCCTGATGACTATTGTTATAGGCAAACTCAGTTAGGTGCAGAAAGTCTTCCCATTTTATGGGTCTATCTATTAGATACATTCGAAGTAGAACTTTGAAAATCTGGTTTGTTCTTTCAATTTTCCCATTTATCTACGGATGGTAGGCAGTGCTAAAGTTGACTTTAGTACCAAAATTTATGAATAATGATTTCTAGAAATTTGAGGTTAACTTTGCGTCCCTGTCTCATATTATCATTTTTGGTATGCCATGTAGTCTAAAGATATTTTTCAAGAAGATATTTGCAATTTGTGTCGTACCAAAGATAGATTGCATGGGAATCATGTTAGTACTTGTTCTTTGGTAATTTGATTATGAAGTCCATGGAAATCACTTCCCACTTCCATTCTAGAATGGGTAATGAATTCAACAGACCTGCCAGGTGTTGATGCTCTACTTTCAATCGTTAGCATTGCAGGCATTTTCCTAAATAATCAGATATTATGGATCTTCTTCTCCTTCCCTTTAATATGTTTAATTTCAAATTTAAACTCACTAAGGAAGGCTAACCACCTTTCCTATCTTGCATTCAAGTCAGGTTGACTGAAAAAAATATTTAAGGCTGATGTGGTTGGTCCCCAAAACAAACCTCTTTCACAACGGATAATGCCTCCACATTCTTAAGGCATGAATTACCACAACTAATTCTAGTTCATGAACAACATAATTCTTCCCATGTTTCTTCAATTTCATGGATTCATATGCCACAACAACATTGTCCTGTAGCAATATCCCTCCTATACCGTAAAGACACGCATCTGTGCATACCATAAACTCTTTATATGGATTTGTTATCCATATCATAAGAGTCATTTTTAGCATTTTCTTTACTTTATTAAATCTTTCTTGGCATTTTTCCATGCACTCAAACTTAACTCCTTTTTCTACAATGAGGTGATGGGTTATGCCAGTTTGGAAAACTCCTTTACAAATTTACAATAGCACCCTGCGATTCCCATAAAAGAATGAACTACAAATACATCTTTCATTACTATCCATTCTAGAATAGCTTTAACTTTCTTAGGGTCAACCACCAACCCTTCTTCAGAGACAACATGTCCTAAGTACTGTATTATGGGTTTAAAAATTTTATGCTTACTTCCTTTTGCATATACTTTATGCTCTTTTAATGTCTACAACACTAATCTTAAGTGTTCTTGATGTTCATCCTTGTTTTTGGAGTACACAAGAATGTCATCTATGAATACCAGCATGAATCGATCCAGGTAATTGTGTAGTATGATATTCATGAGACACATGAAGGTTGTAGGTGCATTGGCGAGGCCAAATGGTATCACCACGAACACATAATGCCCATACTGCGTTCTAAATATTGTTTTCTCGATACCCTCCTCCTTTATACGCAATTGATGATAACTCGTTGTCAGGTCAATTTTTGAAAAGATCATGGCTCCTCTGACTTGATCAAATAGATCATCTATTCTTGATAGTCGATATCTCTTTTTAACTGTTAATTTGTTCAGTTGTTGGTAGTCAATACACATTTTGTACATAACATCCTTCTTTTTTACAAACAGTACTAGACCCCCCAAGGGAGAAACATTGGGTCTGATGTAAGATTTATGCATTAACTCTGGTAACTACATCATTAGCTCCAATAGTTTTGGGGTACTCACACAATATGGTGCTCTGGACACAGTAAAAACTCTGAGTACTAAATTTATAGTAAAATCTATATCTAGAAATGGGGGTAATCTTGGAATTTCTTCTAGAAAAACATCCAAAAACTCCTTAATTATTAGTACAGTCTCCAAATCTTCCTCTTCAGCGAGCTGGGCTCTAGTTTCCACCTGTGTCAATCACAATTGGAATCCTTTTCTAGCGCTTCTTTTCAGTTACAACGCTAAAATTTGTCGAACTGATACCGGTTTTTTTTCCCTCTGATTAGTTTAGGGACTCCGTCCATCCCAACAAATACCATTATTTCTTTCTAAACAGTTTATAAAAATGGCTTGTTGTTCTCACCAGTCCATACTGACTAATAAATCATATAACATGAGCAGAAGAAGGTTCAGATCTACCATTGAGGAATACCTATTAAAATCAATCAGACATTGTTCTATGTGTTGGTTATTCTTTGCTTGGTTCCCATTGCTAGCTGAACTAACCACACATCTCTAAATTTTTATGTTTTCAGATTTCATTTTTCTACTATTTGGGGGATAATATAACCTTAAACTAACCCCTTAATCTATCAAAATAGACACGGAATGGTTTAACATGTTACCTTCAATTTCCAGCATAGTAGACTGATGTTCAGATTATCAATTCTCCAAGGTTGCATTGATCCTTGGTATATTCCTTCACAACTTCATTAACAGTGGTGGCCTCATGAACTATCTAGATGTTTTGGATGGACCAAGGATTGTGTGGAAAGTCCCTTAGGATATGCAGCTCTCCACATTCCCAACATCTTAATTGTCTTTGGAAGTACCATTTCTTTTGTTGTTCTATTTTATCACTCTCAAACCTGTATAATATTGAATTGGAAAGGGTACTTCTCCTTTAACCCCCTTCATTCTTTGATGATCTCTACCAAAATTATTTAGGTAGAGTGGCTTTTGTTTCTTCATGCCTCCACCAACCCTGATGTTTTCTTTGGTCCCCCCACATATTGCAATCTTCGTTTATAATTTTGAATTGCTGATAACATAGCCTCACCTTTCTAACCACCTCATCCATGGTCCTTGGGTTATTAAACTTAATTCTCTCCTTATAGGAGACTAGCAAAAAATTCAGAAAATGTTGGATTTTGGCTTTTTCCTCCTTCAAATATAGCATGTACCTCAACAAGTTGGTGAATTTATTTAAAAATTCATCCATGGCCATTTTCCCCAACTTCAGATCATGGAACTCTTTAGCCCTATTGTCATAATACCTTTCACTCAGAAATCATGCCTTGAATTGCTTCTGAAATTCCTCGCATGAAATCGATTTTTCTTCTAACATTTGAATAGTCTTCCTCTCCTCCCACCACAGTGTCGCCTTACCCTGAAATTGATAAATTTCCAATCATGCCTTTAGGTTACTTTCATATTCATAGAATTGAAGTACTTAATCATGTTCAGTAGCCATTCTTCTGCGTCCTCCTCTTTCTCTCCATCAAACATTGGTGGTTTGATCTTTGTAAATTCACCTTGTAACTCTACTTTTATTTGCTCCTTATGCACTTTTTGTGACTCGGGATCTGATTCTCCTCCACTTCCCAACTTGTCAGACTCTATCCTTTTCATGCCTTCAGTGTCCACACTCTTTTGGCTAGACTTCTTTATTCGGTCTCTGATTAACTTCTCCTATTCTTCACTAGCTTTTAGAAGCCTCGCATTACTACTACAGAATTGGACCAACTCTAGTTGGAGGGTTTTTACCATTTATACCAATTGGGAGGATATGGTGACACTTCCTTCTTCCCCCAGTTCCACATATAGTTCTTCTCCTCCTGTGTTAGTTAGCGGAGGTTCTTTCATAGTTGCTAAGAATTCAAATTTCCTACAAAACAACCCAAAATAGATAAGAACAACCATGTCTCTGGCTTTCTTTTTTGCGAGCACAATTTCTAACGTTGATGCACATATTTAGGCTCCAGAGTAGAAGTCTTCTCTGATACCATTTGTAGGGAACCTCTAACTATACCCAAAAAAAAAAATTCATTAACCATTGTTATATAGTATCATATGCAGGCATGTAATATATTGTTTAAGGTGGTTGGTGCACAATATAATTATTATTTATAAATTTAAAAAGAACCCCTTTGTGTATTATTATTTTTTATTTAAACTATCAGTCGACCTATCCATACATAAAAATATTTGAACCCCACTCCATTACTAATGAATGCACCCCTTTACTAGTCTTTCCTAACTATCCCCCCTTCTCACATTGAGTGCATTAGCCCCATCCTTATCCACTAGCACTCTTCTTAGGTGGAATGTAGACTCATTCCTTCCCTTCGGTGAGTTGGAAATCCAATCACTTCCCTTCACCCAAATGGCTCGGGTCGGATGTCTTCTAGTACCTACCTTTCTATCAATTGAAAACCCGCCAATGCTATACATTTGGACTCATTCAATCATGGTAGGTGGCCATGTATCTTGAGATTTAGGGTTTCGAGTTTGGATCGATGGTAGAGACCTGCTCGCTCTAGATCTACGACCTTGATTCTTCACGCCTAACCCTAACTTTATTTGGTTTCCAACCTCCTCAATCTTCAATATTATCATTCTTTCTGGAGGTTTGAACAAGGTAAGGGTATGATCCTTCTGTTGGAAGTCTAATTACCTAATAAGGTTTGCAGTGGTGCCACCATAAGAGTTCCCTCCATGTGTGCTACCAGAGCATAATGAACCCTCCTCCTTAGCGCTAGTAGGTAATCATACTCCACAGCCTTTCAATGGAGGGCTTGCAAACGATGATGAAGCTTGGTATTGTCTTGGTTCTCTCACCCTTATGAATTCAATAACTTCTTTTTTTTCTTACTATCATTCTCTATCATTTTTTCGTAACATACTCCTGTTAGTTTCCAGCTTCGGAAAGGCTTCTTGCTAATTCTGAATTTGACAGTTTCTTGTTTTTTGTGTAGGAGAAATTCCAAAGGGTGGCAATGTCTGTCATTTTCTTCAGTGTAAGGATACTGTTGGAAATAATACTGAGAGGGGGGGGTGAATCAGTATTGTCAGATCAGTAAAACCTTTCCAATTTCATACTCATAAACATATACGCTACTTCAATTAAGTTAACCCGCGTGTACACGCTACTGTGCCTAATGCAACTTGCGTATATCCAGAGATCTTATAATTCAGTTAGCTTAATCTTCAGTAGATGCATCAGAACATTATTAACCATATCAACAGTTAACAGGTGCAGTATAACAGAACAGAACATCACACAAAAGCCACGCACATGAACACCATGATATAATGTGGAAACCCAATGTGGGTGAAAACCACCTGCTGCAATTCGTCTCTTTCTTCTTTAATAAGAAACCTCTTTTACAATGTACTGGTGCAGTCCT
>APFE031398306.1:2046-26222 GCA_000404065.3 Pinus taeda | reverse complement strand
TAATTTTTAAATTTTAAGGAAAATTGGAAGTGAACCTAATTCTTCTCAGATTTTGGAAAGTTTCATCTACTCCGGTGTCATCCAACATGATTTCCAGAAATAAAACTAGCAATTTCATTTATTAATTTAAACATCCTTTCATAATTATAATACGTTTGTTCCATCCTAGTAAAGTTACTAGTAATGGTAACCCTCAAACAACTAATTACTTTATTTACAATGGGGGGTTTTACATAGAAGAAAAGACATTGGGTGATTGCCTAGTGAGGCAACTGATCCACAGTGCATACAAAGGTAGGAAAAAAGTGGAAACCAATAATTGGTGTTGGAAACTAAGGATAAGTATCCATATTTTTCTTTAGTCTTAATATACATATCATTCTTCTTTATGATGGTTACATATGAGTATGATTTTTATGGTTATGTTGAGCTAACCTGACATGATATTTTATACGTGTTAATTATTCAAATTGCTAGTTTGACTTGCTGTGACTAATGCAGGGAAACTGCAGGGAGAAAATTTTCAGCAAGAACATAAAGTCATTGGAAGAATGCATTGGAAGAACATGCATTTATTTCATTGTGAGAAGCATAACCTGTAGTTACTCCAATAATAGTACTTCATATCAAGATATGATATTAACTGTGATAAACAAAGATGAGTTTTTGCATCTTAAATATCTCACAAAATTGATATTAAAATATGTCTACTATTGCATGCTAATTATTTGTTTCCTTTCTTTCTTCATTAAATTATCTATTCATTTCATGTTCTTGGTGCAAACATCCACATGTTATTTGACATAATTAGTAAATATATGTTTCAAAACCAAAATTTCCTAGTAACATAAAAACTACAATCTTATTTTTACTTATTTGAACACTTGCAAATATAGTAGGAAGAAAAACGTTCCTCCCATCCAAAAAATTGCAACCAAAACAATTCCCTATAAGCCTTAGGTTTATATGATATTAGTAACTTATCATCATTTGATGGTATTTTTCTTCCTCACCCATAGAGACTCTAGAAACATCTTGTTTTTTTCAATGTTTATCATTTCGTTCCCTCTACCTAATATTTTTATTAGTATATTTACTTCTTAGCTTCCAACATTGCATTCCTTTCCTGCCATGTTTCCTATTCCCCCGCCCAACATAACATTTATCTATATTTATTTTGTCTTTTTGGCGGTGACCATTCCTCTTACAATATTGGGGGATCATGGGGCATTATAACTATAAAAATTTCCACCTTTAATTTTTCATTACCTCTGACTTCAAAAATTGAACAGTTACTAACAACAAAGTAGCTTGTCTACTCACGTGTTGGTTCCCATAATATTTCCTAAAAAACAACATTTTTTTATTATTGCGCATAAATATTTACTCTTTTCAATCAAGTTTTCAAGTCTAGTCTTGGCCCCATGTGGAGTGTTTCTAACTTAAATAATTACAAGTGAACATAAAATCAAAGTGTTGTAAAACTAAGTGCAATACGTGTATTAAATCTTCAAATTTATTGAATTGATACATTAACTTAAAACTCAATTTATCAGTTTGTTTTATGATACCAAAAGTGATAAGTTACTTGTTCCCTTAAAAAATCCTCACTGCCATTCCAATGGTTTCATAACACTTTCCATTCAAGTTTCCAAAGGTTCTAAATTGGTTGTTCCCTATAAGAACTCCTCCCACAATTTCAAGGGATATACAACATTTTCCCTTCAAGTATTGGTAACTAATTAAGAGGAAGGTAGGCATGACAATGGAGACATCGTTAAATCCTAGGTCACCCTTGTTATGAGATTAATGTTTAATAGGGATCAAGTTTTTTGTCTTTATGTGTGCCCTTCAATGGAATCTCATTGGTGATCAAATTCATGGTTCAACACTCACAACATTGTGCAACTTCAAGGTGAAGCTTTCTAAGATTCCAACCCAAACTACAGTTGGAGTGCTATAAAGTGGGATTAGGAATTATGGCTCTCAACCCTCCAATGAAAACCCAATTTGTTCCATAGAGCCTCATTACCCATATGTGAGTCTTTCAGAAAACACATAACTTGTGTCTAGATCCATTAGTCTATAATCAGTATGGAATAGAAATATGCATGTATATATGTATCACTCATAAAATTCATTTTTCAATATCAATTGTAGTCAATAATCAAACTAGGATCATTGTCCCCTCATGTACCTATATGTCAGTGTGGTCTCCTATCACACTTAGACAACTGCTAATAACATATGATCATAAATATAAGTTATTGCACTATATATACATTATAAGCAACATCGAAATCATGAATGTTGACTTTCATCATAAACGTCAACATAATTTAAACTGATAACTGGAATATATAGACCTTTGAGTCCTAATCGTACAAATGAACACTCAGATCATGAATGTTTATTTTCTTCATGAATAAAGTGTATGTTATAGCATTTGTGTCTAATAACAATTAAAATTGAAAGTGTCGATATCATAACCAAGGTAAAACAATATTATACATTTTCCAATACTTGTTATTATCTCAAATATTTAAACCTTAAATCTCCAGCCATTCTAACAACTGTTATTAGTTTTCCAATGTCCTTTTTTCTATCACAAACATAGATGTTTTGTCCATTTTATATTGCTTCATATGTTTTTTGTTGTAAAAAACATGTGATGTTCTAACCATTTTAATAGCCATTATTTCTTTCTGAAAGTTCATTGACATCACAAAAAATTGATGTTCTCACCATTTAATAATGGTTTGGAAAGTAATGTTGTACTTCCAATATTTCATCGTGACAACTTTTCTAGAAGACATATATCTTTCTACAAGACATGAGAGAAAGAGATTTTCACATCATGTGTTGTAGTTTAAACTCTATACAAAATATTATTGTTCTTTTTCATTTTACTAAGGTAAAATTGGATTAGTAATAGTATTGTTAAATTTAATTATTAAATATTCATCTTTTAAAATTTACACATAGGTGATGATATTTATTTGATTTTTAAAGATTTTAAAAAATGTTTATAATTTAATTGTAATTATATATTGATATATGTAACTTTAATATTTCAAATATAAATAATTTAAAATAAAATTACAAAATAAAATAAAGAAACGGTACAATTGTTCTCGTTGGTATTCTAAAATAAAAGAATTCACATTAATGTTTTTGACTCCATCCTAACCATAGACTTTCTTAAAGTGGGTCTTTGTACGTGTTAGAAAAATCACATTTTTTTTCCAAGCACATCATGCAATTGTGCATTGTGCTCAATTAAGCCCAAAATCTAAACACTGGAGACTAAAGATTAAAAGTTGAGACTCAAGCTACATTTTGATATTAATGGACCACTCATATGTTATATAAAGCATCAACCTATGGGATAGAAAATCATATTGGAGGTTTTCTCAATTATCCAATATAAATAATAGAATTTAGTTTTCTTATTTGGGTAGCTGAAATAGCGATTTTTTTGTTTGATTTTGAAATTTTTAATGTAGTTTTTTTAGGGTTGGTATGATAGTGATAGATCTTGATTTTTATAAAATACGTCTATTTATTAGTTTAATTAGAAAACAAATATATTTGGTGGTTAGATGTGGATTTCTTAAATGTGTGGTTACCATGGATTTGGTTCCTTCAATACATTCAAACATAAATATAAAAGAAACTAGGTTTAGATATTTCAAGTAGTGGGGTGTCTTCTAGAGAATCTCCATCGTCCTCATTTTTCAAGAAATTATTAATTTCTTTAAAATTCTATGAAAAAATTCAAAATGCATGTCATGTATAATATTGTTGGAAATGTTAAGAGTCCTATCAACTTCCTATTTAAAAGTCAGTTCAAACATGTTTTATTAGTTACAAGGTCCTCCTTCAATATAACTCCTCATAATAAAATTTGAGATTAATTTTTCATCTTCAAAATACATTATAGTTAATGGGTTTTACCAAGTTACATGAGAACTTTTGAGAGAATGGAACAACAAGGTTTGTACACTCTTTCAAACTATATAAATAGAAGCAATGAATAATTGCACCATATCATTGGCTAGTATGCAAACATAAATTAACACAATTTACTACGATTAATATTTTTGAAGTAATATAAAACATGTACATATATGATTTTAATTGGTTCAAACATATTTATTGTCAATCTAGAAGTTATAACAAAAGGTTATACAAAGTTTATTGATGAGATCAAAATGAATTTTTCAAAGAAATTTGAAATGAATAATATTGGTCATATGCATTATTATTTAGGCATTAAGGTTTCAACCGAATATGGATATAGTTTTATAACTCAAAGTAGGTATACAAAGGAACTAATCATAAGGTTCAAGACAAGTGATCAGTATAAAGAATTTTGCAATGATACTTGAGAAGAAATTTGGCTATGACATATTATTGAAAACATGGGAGAAAGGAAAGCAGAACCTACATATATGAAATATTATAATAAAAGATCAATAAAAATGGAAAATATTTCATTTTATCATTAAAGATCAAATCTCAGTTAAACTCAACATGAATTTGTGAGAGAAAAGATTCAATCAAAGGAAACTGATTTTTTATACTGTAATACATATGAGAATTTGGTGTATATATTCACTAAGTATCTCAAAAAATATTAATTTGTATTATGTAGATACATGCTAGGAATTGTAGAAAATTCATTTCTCCATTCAGGGGTGTGATATAAGTAACTACAAAAATGAATTATTAACAAGCTATCTCGTTATGCCTCCTAAACCCTTTAGGATTTTATTTAATATCATTTCGTCGAATATATTTATACATTTTAATGATCAACAAACATAACATGGTGAAGTAGGGAGAGAGAAATAGGGTGAGATGAATTTATCTCACCGTCACGACTTAAATTTATCATAAAAATACATGCATATATGGGATTAAAAAAAGTACAACCACAACTCCAAATTTTATGCCAAAAATTCAGCCAACCTATAGTATTTTACCCAAAACACAAGCATGTACACCTTGCCTTGTTTCATTGGCCATAACCTACACAAATTTTGTGTAGGGTCACTCGTCCTCTACCTTGAAGGATCTATGTTCACCCTTGCTCAATTATGTCTCAACCATTTTTTGAGTTGTGTGGTGCTTGTTTTGATGTGCACCTTTCCACCAAACTCTCCCATGGAAATATATGAGGTGCACGTGTCCATTCAATCGATGCATCGATTGGGTCGAATACCCTTTCACTTTCCTCATTTTGTTTCATTCTTGAAACATTTCATTTAACATTTTATGCAATCATTTATTGTCATCTCATATGTTTGGGATGACAGGCCCATTGCATTATATCAATTGAAAATTGTGTTTCCCTCTCACACATCATCATGTCGATGGTACCATCACGCAAGTCACACTACCTTATCGCACATCTCCACCTGCACCTACATGGTAGCAGAAACCCCAAGTTTTGGGTCTCTCACCATGTCTGCAATCATATGAGGTTCACACCAAATGTATTTGGCACACACATCTTGTGCATTTGCACTTGTCATGTTTCATTTTAGCATGGAACCCAACTTTTCTCATGCAACTCCTTACAATGGCATGCAACTTTCTCACTCACGCCATTATAGGTATGTCTATGTTATGAAACCACACAATGTTGAGCGACCCATCTGGTGCCAAGATAAGGAAAGCCCAGAATTTGTGAGGATAACTTAATAGATGTGATCGTCTTCAACAAGAAAATCATGCTCATTCACCTGATGGGTCCTTAAGGATGAGGGCATTACATCCTTCCCTATTCAAAATAATTTCCATCCTCAGCAGTCCTCCAACAAGCAACCTAACCGCTAAGTCACCAATCAGATTCATATCTATGATTAAAGATTTTCCTCATGATCCATCACTATGCCTCCACTTTGAATGATCCCTTCATGCTTCTATGTGTTCAATCCCATTATGTATTTAAATAATCCAATAGCTAATTTTTTTGTCACACCAAAGTCAATATATAATCTAATTGTCATGCCAAATTCAACAAGAAATGACTTTCCCACCAAACTACATTTGTTTCAATGCTTTTAAGGATGGAAAATTTTCTTGAAGTGTAAAAACATTGGCGAATCTCACTAATCCTTAATATGCGAACTATAAAATGTTTATTGATATATTTCTAAAGTTATTCAAATTTATAATGATTTTATATATAGTCTCTATATAATGTAGCGATTTTTAAGGTAAGATACTTTTATATTCTAAAATTTGGGTGAATCATCTTTTATAAAAATTGGAAATTGGTAAATATTTTTTGTGGAAAAATCATGGAAAATTAGCCCATTGGGCAAACATTAGCCCCTAAAATTTTCCATGGTTTCAATCCTAGTGTCTCATCTAGGTAACTTTTGAATATCCATCAATCATTCCAGGAACCCCGCATGGCACCTAAGAAAAATTAGTATCCATCTCCCTTGTGAAAGCGAGCCACACCACTATATCATAATGAGAAAAAGAGGTGGGAATCCCCCATGACTACTACCTTTGTCTCCATCCAAACTTGAATCTACTACTCCCAGTAAATCCCATCCATACTTTGGTGTAATGTACATCATTAATGGTGCATAAAAGTTGATCTCGCCTTCAATCTCCTCCATAAATCTCTTCAACTCTAGATCATAGGGACACTCCCCCTCTCTAAGCATCTTTATTATAGGACTTATATCCTGCCTATCAAGCTTGTATGAAGGATGAGAAAGCCCCTCATTACACTCCTAGATCATGGGTGACTCATCTAATCGATCCATGAAATGATCCAATAATCTTGTCTCCTTACCTCCTACATCTCTCTTAGCCATATAACTTTGCAAAGTCCTCTTTTCCAAAGCTAATAATATGTATGAATTTTGTACCAATATATTCTCCAACCATTGAAACTTATACTTTGAACTCTCAAAAACTCTCATCATTCACCGAAAGGATGTTTCTAACCATCTCAACATATCCCCCCCCCAAAAAAAAATAACTCCATCACCTATGAGCATGGAATTCACTCAAGCTCCCAATATCACACTACTCCTCTCCATATTCAAAAATATTAGTGAAGGACCCAAAAATATAGCTAAATGATCCAAATGTGGGATCGAGACAACCATCTTTTTCCTCAAAAACTCTTGACCAAAACCCTCCTCATAGTCATCCAAAGGAACAATGTTAATACTCGTATCGTCTTGATAATATTGTAGCTTGATCTGCATATGTATAATTGTACCAACCATCTCCTTCTCTCCCAATTTTACATCCTTAAAGGATGTATGTGTTGGCTCAAGAGACAACGCTACTAGTCTGGCAACATCCTCCTTAACAAAGTTATGAGTTTCCCTATTATTAGACATCATTATTACCTTCCTCCCATTTATCTCTAGATGAAAATAGCTCATATGTGCTCCCCCTAAGTCTTCTTAATATTTGTATTATACCTCTATGAATGCACCCAATACCTATAGAACCTAAATCATAATTTTTTATATATGCTCCAAAGTTGACAATTTTTGCTTCAAAAACTAGTCCTTCACATAATTTTCCTTGGCACGGATCTAACATGACACTATCTTATTTCATATTTAGGAATCTACATTCTTATTCTCTTATCTTATATACCATTGAATTTTCTTTATCCTTTGCCTTCATTCCCTTGTCACCGTGCTTCATCTCACTACTCTTTGGGTCACACGTCCCCTTGCCTCTATATTCCAATAATTTATTACTAGTGGTGATAATTGTCGTAAGACTATGAACATTCTATTATTACAACTCATGCTATGCCCATGATCAAAATCCATTCATAATATTTAATAACATGAACATATCCTCTTTTTTCATGTATTTGATCTCCAACATGAGCCCTGAAAATACTTTGATATTATTCTAAATATTCCTTGAATGCTTCAAGGTAATCAACTAGTTATGATACATCAACACGTGGTTATCTGGCCCAGTTCATCAATCCAAAGAAACCTTCAAATCTACCCATGTGAATATCCTATCCTTGATACAACATACTATGAATTCCTCCACCTAATTTCTCTACCATATCTTGGTGAATCTTGTTAGAAACACGAATACAACATTCATCTTAGCTTCATCTAAACTCCCATTCATCTGATCTAAGTACTCATCCATATCCCAACAGAAATTCCCCAACACCTTTGCACTTCTCATCCCATCATATACCTTTGCTTCTCTAATTTTAATCTTAATCAAAGTGTTATGTGTATCTTTCCCAACATCATTATTCAATACAGTGATCATGTCATTTTGATATTATAACATTTTTTGAACAATCTGTAACATATTGATCCTCCCTTATGGCCTCATCATCATCTGTTATGATACCGACACATAGAAAATATTTAATTACAACTTCATCTAGTGTATAGTTAGGTAAAGTGTGTTTCTTTAGTATGTACTTTTTGTAACTTACAATATGATGGTCACGATATGTTCTAGAAATGAAGTGGTTTGAAGGTTCATTCTCTCCTTGGTATTACTGACACTTGATTTATGTCTTAACACCTTCTTGGTCCATGATATCTATGAAAAGATCATGGGGGGTCATTTTTTAGGTGGTTGTTCATGAGCTAAACTTATGTAAATTTTCTTTATTTTACATTAACAAATTTCCTAAAGTTGGCACATTGGCTCAGGCCGTGCACTGTTTTCCTCTTTAAGGGTTTTAACCACATCAAGAATAATGGTGTACCGATATGTGATTCTTTTATGAGTGGTGTACTTTGTTGTTCTATCTAACGAACTTACCCTATAAATTTCTACATGGTATCAAATTTATTCGAGGGCCACATCCATTGCTGATCCAAATCCAAAGCTGGTAGAACTGCATCTGACCATCATTTCCTAGATCTACTATTTTTGACCA
This sequence comes from Pinus taeda, assembly GCA_000404065.3. Taxonomy (NCBI): domain Eukaryota; kingdom Viridiplantae; phylum Streptophyta; class Pinopsida; order Pinales; family Pinaceae; genus Pinus; species Pinus taeda. Next base: position 17,302 of record APFE031398306.1, on the reverse strand, counting down.
CTTTCAGGCTGAGAGTATTGTTGTATTGTGTTAGGAGCATCTGTTCTAGTAAGGAACCCCTTTTGTTTCACGCGAAAGGTTCTCTGGTAGCCCTAACTATGTCATTTTTAAGATCTGGAGGTATACAATCTTTATTTGTGTTTTTAGTTATTTATCTCTCTATTTATTTCAGTTTATTTCTCTCTCTATTTTTCATTACCAGATCCATACCTTTCATTTCTACATATTATCTTTGCCCTGTGACTATGTGTGATTTGGGCAAACTAGAAAAGAATAAATAAATAAATAAAAAATTATCATGCATATGCTCTTTTCTGTCGTGCCTTAGTGTGATCTCGGAAAACCAGAAACATTGAAGAAAATATATAGTTTCCACACAAAACTAACTTTAAGTCGTAAGGGTTGGATTACTTCTGTGTGTTTGTTTTTATTTTGTAACCAAAAAGGGTTTTTTCAAGTAAGCACGCACTCTAAAGCTTCAGTGAGAAAAATACAAAAAAACAAAAACCACCCCTCCCTCTTTTCCAAAATTACTAACATTTTAAAATAGCTCACTTGGTCAAAAATTACTTTATGATAATAGAGGCCTTGGGTTCAAGTCTTTCTTTTTGTTGAATTACTTTCTCAAAAAGCACATGTAGCTTATGTTTTAAAGTTATTTTATGTGAAATTGTTCTCACCCATTATAGGAAATGACTCAGTTATAATTCTAAAGTCACTTTATCTTTTATTTAAGTTACAATTTAGTGTATAATTTTTAAATTACCATTCTTAAAGTAACTTTCACTTATTTATATAAGTGGGTCACATAAAGTAATAATTTTTTAAAAGTGAGCTAATTAGATGAAGTTTGGAGGGGGAGGGGTGTGGTGGTTCTTTGGCATCTTCAACAATGTTTCTTCAAAAATTCATAACTTCTTCATTCGAAATCTGTTTTTAGGGCCTTATTTTTTATCGGCCTTTTTTTTTCGAGTTATTTCCATTGGAACAATTAGTTTCAAAATATACATCTTCACTTTCTTTTAAAATGAAAATTCCATGCCTAGTTATTCTTGACAGCATCAACTACTTCCAACGGCTATCCTACATCATGGATTTACATAGAAGTAAAGGTCTTTATAGAATAGCCTAAGGCCAAGAGTCTAAACCTAAAGATGAAGATAAGCAATCCAAATGGGAAAATAAGCAAGATCAAGCACGTGAGTTGATAGGGATATTTATTTCTCCATACCTTAGATTCCATATCGCAAAAATTGATTCCCATGCTGAAGCAATGAAACAAATAATTAAAAATGAAATTAGAGACCGTCAACTTGAAACTGACTTGCTTACGTTGCACCCTAATATTTTTTCTTCCATTGAAGATTTTTTTTCCAAGTTCAAGACCCTTAGAATTCTCTTGGAAGGTGTTAAGGTTAAGAAAGAAAATGGTAGCCTTATCTATTCCATTCTTACTAAGTGAGGACCAACCTACTCTATGTTTGTTTCCACCTTCCATTCTATTAGAGAAGCCTTTATTTCTCAAGGACAAGACTACAAGTCCCCCTATTTTGATGCCTTTTATGATTCTTTAATAAGAGAATAAGAAAAAATCTTGCATCTTGGTCTTCCTAACATTATAAACTCTTCTAAGAAAGCCTTAACATCCTAGCAACCGCCAAATTCAAAGAATTCTAAGAAGCAACATCCTGAAAAGAATGGTACTAAACCAAACAAAGGTCATAAGAAATTTGAGTCTCAATATGAAAAATCAACTCAAAAAAATGATAAGGAAACTAAAAACAAAGGGAAGAAGATTGATAGACATTGGAACTTTTGTAATCATGATGTCCACTAAGAATCCAAATTCTTTAAGAAGATTGAATCCTTGGAAGCAGTCATGAAGAAGCATAATATCCATTTAGAGAACTCTTCAACTACAACTTCATCTTCAGGAATAACACTTTATGCATGTGGTTGTCAAGCATCTCGATCTGGTTATGCACTAAATGTATCTTATTCTACACATTCTCATGAGTGGCTTATTGATTCTGGAGCTTCTTATCACATGGCCAAAACAAAGCCATGTTTTCTTCTTTAAACAATTGTAACACCAAAAATATATATGTTGGTGATGATAGATCTCTTAGTGTTGTAGGGAATAGAACTATTCATCTAGACAGTGGTCAATTTAATGATGTATTATGTGGTCCTACCTTATTCTACAACCTCATATCTGTATATCAGATAACTAATTCAGGTGAAGGTAAAACTGTTGAATTTTCACATCGTGGTGTTGTAATTAAGGACATAAGAGATCCTAGATAAATTTTAGCTACTATCATTGCTAATGATTCTACAAGGTTGTATAAGTTTAACAACTTTGGGTCATCAACTCTTCCCTTGATATTTTTTGTTCATAATGATGAAGTGAGAAAACTATGGCATGAGCGATTTGGTCACTTAAATTATCACACCCTTAAAATATATGTAAAGAAAATGTGGTGACAAGTCTTCATATGATATATTTCAGATATGATGTTTGTGACAAAGGTGTACTCAAAAAACATCATTGGGACAATTTTGAAAAATGTGCCTCTTAGTATGCCTCTGGCCCTTTATAGCTTGTGCATAGTGATTTATGTTGTTGACTTCCAATAGTTTCATTCTCTTGTGACAAAAATGCCTTAACTTTCATTAATTATTTCTCTAGATGCACTTGGGTATACTTCTTAAAACTCAAGAGTGACGTCTTTAACATGTTCTTAGCATTTCAGGCCTTTGTTGAGAAACAATATGGACATCAAATTCTTAAGCTAAGATCTAATAATTGTGGAGAATATGTTAATAACAAATTCAACTTTTGCACTGAGAATGGATTTCAATTGAAACATATTGTTTCATATACTCCACAATAAAATGGTGTAGCTGAAAGGAAGAATCACATCTTAGAGGAAATGGATAATTGTATTCTTCAACCTAAAAGACTTAGTCTTAATTTTTGGGCATAAGAAATTAACTATGAAAATTACATAGTAAATCACACTCCTACTAAGGTTTTAAACAATATCACTCTAGAAGAAGCATGGATCTCAATTAAACTAGATGTAATCCACTTTCATGTTTTGGAAGTGAAGCATGAACCTGTATTCCAGATGAGAAACATAAAGCCTTAGAAACTAAGAGTGAAAAATGTAGTTCTGTTGGATATTCTAAATATTTCAAAGGATATAGACTTATTCAACTTAAATCCAAAAATTTTATCATTAGAACAGATGGAAAGTTTTCTGAAAATATATCGGCCTATGACCCTAATTCGGTGGATGTGCCACCTCTCTCTATCCCTTCTACTTCTAAAAATATTCCTTATTTAGATGATGACTGATGAGCCCAAGAAATGGGTAACTATATGGGATCATTCTACCTATTATTCTCATTTAATCCATTATTCTCAATAGTTTTGTGCATGTTTTTAAATTTATTTATGTCAATAGAATGAATGGGATAGACACTTTGCCACATAGTCTAATCAGTGTTTATTGTAGATTTTTGGACAATTTTGGACAAGGACTAGACATTTATGAGTAGAATGGTAGCCAAACTCAAGGAAACATGGCTGAGGACTTATAGGAGGGGTGTATATTTCATTAGTGACCCCTTCCTCAAATTCTCCATCAGCAGCTCAGAGTGCAAAGGCCCACATCGATGATTCCAAGCGATAGCCGAGCAAGTCTAGTAGGGTTGTTGTTATCTTTAGTTTTAGGCAGCCAAGTTCCTTAAGTTTAGGAGGACTATTGGGAGTCCCCACCTGTATAAATAAGAAGGATTTCAAGCCTTAGTAACTTAGCCATTTGATAGTCTATCTTATCACTTTTGTGCGGCCTTGTACTCAGCTCATTTCCGAGCTCTTTTTGGAGACAATTTTGTGATGTAATTGCTATTTTTTTATCAATGAAGATGAGCCAAGTTTTGAACCAGCACTGATAGCTTCTAGAGGGCTTAAGATCTTGGGTTAGGGCCCAACCCAAGCTTCCCAACACCTCCTTTGTGTATTTATATGCTTTTTCTTGCATTCATAAGATAATTTCTATTATTTAGGTTAAATCTTGCTTTGGTAAAATAGGTTGCTTTTGATGGTTGAAATAGTTGTTCTTGCTTTGATTTGCTTAAGTAGTTTTCTCTAGTAATAGAGAAAGATCCAAAATGGCTACCAGTAGATCTTGACCTCCTTTCTCCCTCCTTGGGACCATGATTTCAGGTCAAGGCACTACTGCTGCCACCAAAAACACAGTTTTTGCTCTTTCAATGCAATTGCTAGTGTGGTATTCCAAGTTGGAGAAGTTGATATTATTTTGGATTCACATGCTTATATTTTTTCTTGTTCATTTACCATGCCTTTCTCACATAATTTTCTATTCATAATGTTTTCTTCAACAGTACTCTATTTTTAGATCAGATTTTAGGTCAAATAGACAAACTTTGTTTTTTCGGTTCTTGCTTAGGTCAGTTTAGAGAAGTAAGTGTGAAGCTCACTTGTAGAACATTCCATATTATCATTCATCCATAGCATGGCCTGTACTAGATCATCTCTCAAGATTTCCCCACTCATTCACCTCATTTCACCAATCTGCCCGAATTTCTACGTTTTTTCACAAAGTTGCTTTCTTGACCTTTGAACAAATCCAACCATCTCCTTCATTCCTGATCTTCATTGACTGAGTCCTAGACACTTCAACACCTTCATCCATCCTTCATTTCCATTTTCTGATCATTTTTACACCTTCAAACCTCCAAAAACCACTTTCAGCCTCCTCTTGTAGATCCTCCTGTAAAACCTCCTGTAGATCCCTTGTAGCCTCATCTAGAAGTTTATGTGAGTGATTTTTCAAAGTTTGATCATAATGGAAGTCTAAAAAAGGGTACTATTGACTTATTAGGACCCCTCCACACCTTCCTCACCATTTGAAAAATCCAAATCCATCTTCCTTTGCCACCACACCTCTGCACAGTCACAACCAGTCAAACCATAAGCATAATAATTCCACATAAAAATACTCAAAAGTACAAAAGCATGACTTCTTCTCATTTCTCTTCATAAGTAGTTTGAATAAATGCAATTTAACTTTTTATTGGTTAATTTCACCCATTTCAGTAGTTTCGATCTCTTTCCATGCAAAATTAGGGTTTTTTAGGGTTTGCTAGGGTTTGTGTTTCATTTCAGTTTTCCTTCACTTTTTGCAAGTAGAATAGCCCCTATAGAGTTAGATTTCTTCCATCACAGTAAAAGCTTCTTCTGAGAACCCATAGAAGTTGGCTTAAGCTCCTAGCGAACTTGTGCTAGCTGATCAAGTGATAGCCTGCAGTAAGAGCTAGTACTTGTGCATACATCACCATTGCTTCCAAGTTTGTTACGAACTACCGAGTTGATAAAATCAAAGAAGGAAGCCCCACAATTTGTCACATTATTGCTACAATACTAGAGCTCACCACTCTTTTTGGCACCGTTGCTAAGGAAGCGTCAAAGTATTTTGTGATTACTTCTTTTCTTCTACTTTCTACTCCAACATTATACTAAGTAGTTTATTTCAGAAAAAGTAGAGTAGTTGTTTCATTTCCATTCTGCAAAAGTAGATTATACATTTCCTACTTTCATTTCAATTCTGCAATTTCATTTTACCAAGCATAGATTAGACATTTCCTGCTTTCATTTCAATTCTAAAATTTCCATTTAAGCAAACATAGATTAGTCATTTATTGCTTTCTTTTCAATTCTGCAATTTCATTTTAGCAAGTTCATTTCAGTTCGTTGCAATTTGTTGTTCAATCCATTTCCGTTTTGCAACTACAAGCAAAAACAAAAAAAAACAAAAATCACCCAAAAAGAGATTTCCTTTCTTGCCTCGTAGGAGTAGAGATAATTCAGAAAAAACATTTCCCAAAACCCCCACTGCTTCACATAGCCAACCTTCTCTCTTCTTCGATGGCTGCAATCAAGAAACACCCTTAGGTAACAGCGATACATATCTGAATAACCTATAGGGGGAAGAAGAAGAAGTAACCCATTCCTCTAAAGCTAATGGTTGAAAACGAAAATGCTGGGAGTAATACCTTGTCTTCCAACTCATCTCTTATAAGTGAATTTGAGAATCAGCTGGAAGATTTCAAGAGCGAGATGAGGCAGATTCTTCCCATGCATATCAAACGAAAACAAGAGGAAGTGAAGAGGTCTTTGGCCATTTTTTGTCCTAGGTGCACGAAGAGGCATCCTAGGAATGAATGTCCATGGAAATCTACAAAGGTTTGTTTAATCTGTGAAGAAAATCATTCTACAAATAAGTGCCCTTCCTTGCCCAGATTTAAAGCTATCTACCAAGGGGCTAAAGTAGTCACTGAAAAGACCTATTACATAGACTAAAGTAGGGCACATGGACCTAGACCATATCAGCAGGGGATTCAAGGGACATCTTAGGCATACTACAACCCCAACCAAGTCACTTCTACACCTTCTTGGGCCCCCCCTGCTCATCCTTCCTAGTCCACGCCTCCTCCTTGGTCCTTCACATCTCCATATTATGACCAATGAGTTGCTCATCCCTTTCACCCCTATGTTTAGCCACAGCCTCAGTGAAATGCACCTCATCAGGGGTGGAGGCCCTAGTATAACTCTCCTCTTGCTATTTTGCCTCCACCACCTGCTCAACCGCAACCATTGCCTCCTGCTCCACCAAGGCAACCCCAAATTCCTACTCAACGGAACCCAAACATGAATAATAGACATTCCCAACATGTATATAGTGGGGAACCACAATCTCCAAACCCACACATTGGAGTAGCTCAACCCAATTGCAAAGCTGACGTACAACACTTCCAAACAACTCTTCTTGAGTTTAATGATATTCACCATAGCTAGCTAAGAGTATTGCAAAAAAGAGATTACATTGATATCATTGAAGGACCACATCCAGTAGAAGAAGATGCAAAAGAGAATATCAAAAAACCATGGGCTACACTTGATGAAGAGAAGACATCAGAATCAGAGATCAAGAGAGCTCCCTCACGGTTAACATCAAATCATCCATGTATTCAAGAGAAAAATAAGTAAAAAGAGGAATATGTTAAGGTCATGATAGAAGAAGACATGAAGAATGATCTAGATCAGCAAAAGGACCAAGGACATCACAACTATATTCAAATATGGTTCTAGACAGCCCTTAAGTTGCAGCAGTACTCTCTTCCTCAACTATGCTTGATCCCTTCAAAGTCAAATCATTTGGTCTCTAAAATCTAGTTACCTGTCAAAGCATACATTTCAAACCTCCACATCATTTTTTCTATCATCTCGATGTGCACATGGCTCCATTGGAAGTATTCTCATACTTGAAAATTATTTCATTTTTCAAGTTGGGTAGGGTAGAAGAAAAAAAAGAAAAAATGAAAAATAAGAGAAAAATAAAAATCTAAGGTGAAAACCTCCTCGGAGGCGCTGCAGATTGGCTCATTGATTGAAAACCTCTATGAGGCGGTCAATGGGTTGAAAAGAAGAGAAAAGAAAAAGAAAATAAGATCCCTGGGCGAAAACATCCATTGGAGGTGCCTAGGGCAGGCAATTAGAGTGAAAACCTCCTCGAGGAGCCCTAGTTGTTTTCAAAAAAAAAAAGAGAAAAATAAAAATAAAAATGAATTTCTAGCTATATTGTAGATTTTCAGGAGAATCTCAGGAAGTAGCAGCAGGTGCCAAGAAAGCTCTAAAACCAATAGCAACACTTATCCTACCTTCCCTCACTTTTCTCGATCTTTCTTGACATTCTTTCCACCTCACTGTGCTTCTTTTTCGAAAACAGTGTTTTCTATAAGAGGCTCCTGTAGAGATTATAGAGAGCTAGAAATGGATTCTAAAAGAAGTTTGGAGAACATGAAAGCTTCATAAAGGGTTTATACATCCTCTTGCTATCTTCAAACCTCTCTTCCAATCATCTCCAAGCTTGCATCACACCCCAAGCTCATTTTACTTACTGTCCAAAAATTGCAGGATGCTCTGATCCAAAAATACATAGAGCAGAAATATGTTTTTTCCCTAACCTGAAAAACGTGCATCCATTTAAATACCTATTTCATGGGGACATGCACATGGATGATAGTAAGCTACCCAAGTAATTTCAGCCAATTCTAGTGCACATTTTCCAAGAAATTAACCTCTGTCACCTTCATCCATTTTAAGTTTCCCTTGAAATCCGTGCATCCATTAGCCACAATGTTTATGTGGGAGGTGTATAATGATGATGGAAACATGCTCAGAAAATCTCAGGTCAATCCAGTCTACCGTTTGGGAGATATGGAAAAACAAGTCACTATCCCATTAAAATCTAGCATCAGCAGCATGAGCATGCAAATCTGAAGGTTGAAGCAAACTCCTGAAGATCAAATCTAGCCAGAGGATACCTGCACAAAGAAAGAAACCACACATTAGAAAGAACAGAGCATGCAGCAAGGGAAATACAAGCATGTAGTAGTCCAAAGAGCCATAGCACCTCATAGCAAACAAACATTTCAACTTACAGGTAAGTGTCTATACCCGTTCCTCTGTTTCATCTGTATAATTCAAAACTACTTGAATGAATGGAATGGTTGGGATTAAACTAGATATGTGGCTAGTCAAGTGGACATCCTCACCCAGTTCAATAGTGCTTAGCTGGTGTTCACTCTGCATGTGTGTCCAGTCAACTCATGAGAATCTAAAAAAACTAGTAGTGGCAGATGTTTTGAACTCCAATGCTAATGGTGGAAGTGATTATGGGCAGGAAACATAAATTTTCATGATAGCACTGTAATGGGGAGAAACAGTGTGAATGGGGCCAACATACACTTGGCCAACTCACCCTTCATCACCGGAAGTCTCCATAAATAGCCATAAGAACTCCTCCTTGAAACACTCTCACCACCTTCGCTTTCATTTGTATCATCGTGTTCTCGACTGCAGCAAGTTACCTACTACCTTCAGAGCCTCAAAACAGTCACTCTCTCCTTTTTTCAAAACTCTTCTGTTATAAGCATTCTACAGGAAGCTATAACAGTTCTACAGGAGGACCAGTGAGCAATCTTGCAGAGGAAAAACAAGATTTTATGCCAAATTCGAGCTTAGAAAAAAGCTAGGCTTAGAAACCCACTCTGCATGTGATATATCTTCCAAATGTGGTGGGATTTGAAGCAAATTACTTGGCTGAAAAAGGAAGGGAAAGTGGAAACAAAAGCCTGCCTTTGTTTTTCTGAAATATACATAGTCTCTCTATTTCCTTCTCTGCATTCAAAATCTGTCTCTTTCTTCGTCACATTCTTCTGAAAAAAGGGGTGCAACTATAGAAACCAACCCTATGACAAAAAAATGAATTTGCAAGTCTATCTACTCTATGAAGAAAAGAACATTGCGTTATATATTCTCTGTTCTATCAAAGTCTTGATTATATTTTTCAAAAAACTGGGAAGCAAATTGAGGTTAAGAATAGTGTGAAGAGGGAAAAATTGCAAATCAATGTTGTAAAGAAGAAGCACACGGGGAATTCCTTCTACAATTTTAGAAAAAAAACAAAACTCAGTTGTCCCTCTATTTCTAGTTTTGAAAATTATTGTTCTTTTTCCTCACCTAAGCACTTTCAAAAACCACTAAACACCATGCTAGGAGGTTTTATGAGAAAGGATCCTTTTGAACTCCAACAAATTGCATGAGCAACCCAAAGTGGTGGCCCTCTTCACAAGGGCAAACTAGATGTCTTTCTTTGATAGGATTCATGGACATGATGATGAGGTGACTGAAGAATTTTTTATGTTCTTAAGACCCCATTTGAAAACACATGCTACAGTCAGTTTCAGGGGTTTGACCCTAGAGCTTACACCAGATTTTGTCAACAGAATCACAGGTCTTCCACTTGGTCTCCCTTAGAGCAAAGAGGAAAAACCATCCGGACAGGTTGCTAAAAAGACATTTTTTAGCCTGATGAACATCCTATAGAGGATAAGAATGGGGTCAGAAGGACAATCTTACCTCCTCCATGGAGTGAAGTCAGCTACCAGATCATGAAATACATCACTTGTGAAGGAAGATTCAGTATAGTTTATGGTTATCACTTCGGGTTATTACATGAATTGAGATATGGGATGGACCTACCTGTAGCTAGGAAACTCAGTCTCCCATATCTCCTCCTCTAGTCTTTGATAGAATGTGGCACCAAGCTAAATGCAAGGGTTCCAGACCAGCTGACCCACCATGGCATTATTAAATTATTAGTGGAAGATTCCCTACACACATACACCATTCGCCTAGCTTGGGAAATTTTTAGGAATATGTCTAGAGGAGAGGACATCAAAACTTTGACTGAGGACATTAGCCCATCTAGTAGTGAGGAGGAGGAGCAGAAAGAGACAACTGAGAAGGAAATTCATGAAGAGGCACAAAATATTCAAATAGAAGGAGAAACAGAGGAGACGTAGAAAGAAGAGGAGAAACTTGAAAAAACCACTATTGAGCCTAAGGAAGAAAAGAAAACAGCCTAAAAAACAAATAAGAGGAAGAGGACAAAGGCTGAGAAGAAAAAGCCCAAGAAATCTCAGAAAAATACTACCACAGGAAATGTAGGGACTCATCAAGATAAGGAGAAAACACCACCAGAGGTAGCAGAGATAAAAGCAAAAATAGCAGACACATGAAAAACTATAGGAGATGAAGGAGAAGAACAGTAGGAAGAAACATCCCCTGAAACATTGGCAAGGGAAGCAACAGCTGTGCTTGCTGCATTGAGCAATAAAACTAAGCAAAAGGGCAAGAGAAAAAGATAGACATCTATGTATTTCAAAGCCTAGAGGAGCACCAGGATTAAGGTGGGCAAGCCCCAGCCACCACCAAAAGAACCCATAATCATTAATGATGCACCTACTGAGAAAAAGGAGGAATCGCCCTCCAAAATCTCTATCACCTACAAGAGAGGGAGTCCCAAAACCTCCAACTGGAAGGAAAGAATCAAATGGATGGACTCCAAGGCAGTCCTATAGCAGACAAAAACCTCTCTACAGGAGACACTGGCCAAGCTGAAAGAAACTGAACAATTTGAAAAGAAGGCAGCAAAATAGTCACAAGAGGAAGGTAAGGCAAAATAAATAATTGAGCCAAGCCCTCAGCCTAATTTAGGCTCATATTACAATCATCTAGAAGGTGGAAAAATCATCCCAAAAAAATTCATTGTGCCTCTTTAAATTCAATTAGAAAAAGAAAGCGTCAAAACCCACACCTGGATGCAAATTGCTAAATCTGAAGGAGTTGAAGATATAGGGCACATGGAAGACAAGTTGAGATAGTTTATAAGGGAGTTGGGCATGGTAAGGCACATAGAGAGCATTAGAAGAGCCCAACTACAGGAAGAAAATAAACTACTGAAAAAGAAGTTACAAGAACGGGAAACTCAAAAGGGAGACAAGTTTCGAATTTTGGAAGGACAAAAACAACAAGAAGGTCCCCTAGCAGATAATGAAGTAGTAGAGAAACAATTGCAAGAGGAAGAGGCACAGAACGATGTTGAAATGATGATAAAATAGCAGCAAGAAAAAGAATCTCAAGCAGCAACTGAAGTGCTAATTTTGAAATAGCAGTTGTAGGAAAAGGAAGCCTAGATGGCCTGCATGGCCAGCTGGGCAATGGAGGCCTTGTAGTACAGAAAACTAGCTAGATCCCATGCACTATTTCTGAAATACAATGGCTCCAATTTCAGATTAAAACATTGGCCCAGAGGGGCACAATCCCATTCCAAAATTATGGTCAGTTTATGCATTTATGTGATAATAGCTCAGCCGAGGATAAAGCCAAATTAGCATAATTTTACCTCCATAATATGGCACTACGAGACATGAACTTATGGGATCCAAATGCTGCATTAGGACACCTACAGCTCATGGCTATGGCTTCTTGGATGAGCCGTGAGGAAAAGAGAACAGTGGAAATTCAAAAGATAATGACAAAATATCTAAGTGAGCCCCTCGTGATAAGGGCCAAACAAGAAGACCCCTCAACTTTCATTTATGCTCATCAACACCTTACAGATAATCCTCAAGTTCTTCCTAATTATGTTGATAGGCAAGCAGAAGCTATTGCTCATTTTGAAGATATGGAGAGACTATTTGGGAATGACTGCCTTCATGCTTGCATGAGAAGGTGGAATGCATTGTCATGTAGCCTAAAGATCAAGGAGTATCACTCCCCAACTAGAATGAGGGAGGCTATGATGAGAGTGCCCCTATATAAACAAATCAATGTAAAACTTGAAAGCCAACTAGATTGGTCTTAAGTTCAGTCCTCCACTATTGCTAGGACCGTTGGAAGGGGTTAAGGAGGAGGAAGAATAGAAACATTGGGAGGAAGTGGTCAGAAAGGTAGGTTTTCATGATAGAGAAGAGGATATAATATCGAAGGCTTGGGATGTCAGGGAAGTTGTTAAAGCTATTAAAGATGAAAAATTGGATTAGTTGCTCAGAGGATGAGCAACCCATTCAGTAGGGGGTGATGATGAGCCCCATAAATGGGTAACTATATGGGCTCATTTTCCTATTACTTTCATTTAATCCACCATTCTCATTATTTTTGTGCATGTTTTTGAATATATTTATGTCAATAGAGTGAATGGGGATAGTCACTTTGCCACATAGTCTAATGAGTGTTTATTGCAGATTTATGGACAATTTTGGACAAGGACCAAGCATTTATGAGTAGAATGGCAGCCAAACTCGAGGAAACAGGTCTAAGGAATTATAGGAGGTGTGTATACTTGATTAATGACCCCTTCCTCAAGTTCTCCATCAGCAGATCGAAGTACAAAGGCTCGCATTGATGATTCTAAGGGACAACTGAGCAAGTCTAGTAGGGTTGTTCTTATCTTTAGTTTTAGGCAGTCGGGCTCTTTAAGTTTAAGAGGATTGTTGGGAGTCCAAACTTGTATAAATAAGAAGGCTTCATGCCTCAGTAGGTTAGCCATTTGATAGTCTATTCTCGCACTTTTGTGCAGCCTTGTACTCAACTCATTTTCGAGCTCTTTTTGAAGACAGTTTTGTGATGTAACTGCTATTTTTTTATCAATGAAGATGAGCCAAGTTTTGAACCATCATTGATAGCTTCTAGAGGGCTGAATCTCTTGTGTTAGGGACCAACCTAAGCTACCTAGCACCTCCTTTGTGTATTTATATTCTTTTTCTTGCATTCATAAGATAATTTCTGTTGTTTAGGTTAAATCTTGCTTTGGTAAATAGGTTGCTTTTGATGGTTAAAATAGTTGTTCTTGCTTCAAGTTTCTTAAGTAGTTTGTTGTAGTAATAGAGAAATATTCGAAAAAGCTACCAGCAGGTCTTGACCTCCTTTCTCCCCCCTTGGGACCATGATTTGAGGTCAAGGCACTACTGCTGCCACCAAAAACACAGTTTTTTCTCTTTTAATGCAATTGCTAGTATGGTATTTCATGTTGGAGAACTTAATATTTGTTTGGATGCACATGCTTAGATCCTTTCTTGTTCATTTACCATGGCTTTCTCGCGTAATATTTTATTCATAAAGTTATGTTCAACAACACTCCATTTTTAGGTCAGATTTTAGGTCAAAATAGACAAACTCTGTTTTTTCAGTTCTTGCTTAGGTCAGTTTTGAGAAGTAAGTGTGCAGCTCACTTGTAGAATATTCCAACTTATCATTCCTCCATAGCATAGCCTGTACCAATTCATCTCTCAAGACTTCCTATTCTGAATTAGCTCAAGAAAAGATAGAAAAGATAGATCAATACCTTAGCCTCTTCGAGGGGCAACCTCCTTTACATTACATAAATGAACAATTCTTGGATGATACAAATGACAAAACCTCCTTTCTATATATAGGAGTCTAAGGATTCACAATATAACCCAGCCGACCTAACAATAATAATATAAAGCCACAAAAATAACAATAGATGGATTCTATGGGGCACAGTAACAACAATATGGGGGCAATAGGTGCGCAACAATATTAATAAGGGGTACAACTACATCAGTAATGGGGTAATCACTAGTATTATAGGGACCCAACATGCCCCTCTCCTTCAAAAAAAGTGTTGTCCTCAATGCTTGAGTAGTTTTGGATACTTCTATATAAAATTCTCATCCTCCCATGTGGAATCTTCAGCAGATAAGTTATTCCACTTGATAAGATACTCCGAAATTGATCGATTTGGTAGTTTTCGAGTTCTTGTTTCTGTGACTGCTTCTGGTTCCAATATAATTTTTTCTTCCTCATCAAGTTCTTGCAATATTGTTTGAACTAGGATCTTGTCGCCTATAACCTTCTTTAAACATGAAACATGGAAAACAGGGTGCAATCTAGAAGTTGCAGGAAGCTCCAATTTGTATGCCATAGTACCAATCTTTTGCAACACCTTGTACGGACCATAATACTTTGGTGATAATTTATTATCCTTCTTAGATTGCTTGAGGGACATTTTCTTATATGGTTTTAGCTGTAGGAATACCCAATCACCTACATCAAAACTTCTTTCGTTGCGATGTTGATCTGCCTGTTGTTTCATTCTATTTTGTGCCAACACGAGGTTATCCTTTAAGAGTTGGAGGACTTGTTGTTGATGTTCGATGTGATGTTCCACTGCCTGAACCTTAGAATTTTCTCTTAAATATGATGTGATGGATGGTGTTTGATACCCATAAAGTGCCATAAATGGGGTCATTTTTGTTGTTGTATGGAAGGAAGTGTTATACCACCATTCAGCCAGAGGCAACCATTTGACCCATTGTGTCTGTTTATCACATACAAAGCAATGAAGATATCCTTCCAAACATTTGTTTACTATCTCAGTTTTCCCATCAGATTGAGGATGATAAGATGAACTATGAGCTAATTGAGTACCAAGACAAGAAAATAATTCTGTCCAAAAATTTCATGTGAAAATGGGATCTCTGTCACTTACAATAATCTTTGGATTTCCATGTAGCTTTTGAATTGTTTCCATAAATGCCGTGGAAACTGTACTGGCTTTAAATGGATGTGATAATGCACAAAAGTGTGCAAACTTGGTAAGTCTGTCAACTACCACCATGATGACACTCTTTCCCTCAGACTTGGGTAAACCTGTGATAAAATCCATTGAAACCTCCTCCCAACGTTGGCTTGGAATGGATAAAGGTTGTAATAGAACCGGTGTCTTAATTGTTTCAACTTTATTTTTCTGGCAAACCAAACATTCCGCCACAAACTTTTGAATATCTGATT